>OMOT01039260.1:0-13548 GCA_900312575.1 Acanthochaenus luetkenii
GAGAGAGAGAGAGAGAGAGAGAGAGAGAGGGAGAGAGAGAGAGAGAGAGAGATATATATTTCTGAGCTGCTACAAAGCCAATGGTCCTGGAGTCTAGCAATTGACCAATGCACTGATGGAGTTGGCTGTGCATGTTACACCTACATTGCTTTGGTAAATGGCAACATTTGAGAGACTGGATGAGTTTCAAGGCTTTCCAGAGTATCTTTGTAACGGTGCTTGCTGAGTGCAGACCCTATCTCATGCTGCAGAAATGATACTTGCTTTCAGTCCAGTATAAATCTGTTGTCCGCCGGTGTTATGCATGGTATGGCACACCGCCTCAGCGTAAAATGCATGCAGCTATATATCATAATATTATAATCCCATTCTCAATCCCACAGCCCAACTGTACTAACATGCAGTCTATATTTAAAGTGTCTCTCATAGCTCAGGGGTGTGCAAATTGCAGTGTGCGGCAAGTATGTGAAATGAGATGGTTGGACAGATATAGTCCATTGTGTGGAATTGCTTAATTTCTTATTGGATTTAAATCTATTCCTAACAGAGGCTCATATCCATTTTGCTATTAGGGACGTACAGGTCGTAAAAACTAAGATTATCATCATAGTCTTTTAAATGTGGGGAAAAAAACAAGTCGTTCATGTTCAACCCCAATGGTCAGTGCTTCTTCTTGTACCCAAAAGAGGGGGTAGCAATGACCTATAGGCCTACGTAATCGCCCAAGGGAGCAGTTGCAGGCAGTGGTGTTAAGATGATTAATGAAATGTTTAAGGTGCAGTATTTAGTAAGACTCAGAAAGCACCACGCTCTTTGGCTTTGTCCAGTTCCCAGTCCACAAGGGATATGTGATGTAAATTCACCATCAATCATCGTGCTATATGGCTGGCCGCGTTGCACACAGTTCCCCGTTCTACTATAGTCTACATGTATTCTCACTGAACCAGGCATCTCTTCTGATATTTATAGGTTGATGTGGTGTTTATTGAGTTGAGCCAGTTAGATTCTGAATGTCAAGGACAGTGGTTGTAATTAAATGGGTGCTGAAATCTGCACCCTGCGTAAATGGGGTGACCCACCTGCCTGATTGTTTGCAACAAAAGACCTAGACTTTCACAGAGGAGAAGAACCGAACTGCAGGCAGGTGTGCAGCAGCTGCTCCTATCTCTGGGTAAACACAGTGTGTTTGTTTTCTTTAGGAAAATATCGCCTGTTATACAAGTGCACACACCGTTCAGATTGCAGGTTGGACCTTAACTCCCTTCCAAATGACACATCAGATTGATTCTACTATATGTATTCTGTTCCCTGATTTTGCCTCACTTTTGAGGGATGGGAGTGACGCAGGCGAGTTGTTGACGTCATGAACTCTATGGCACTACTGATCCACGCACCTTCTCCCACACCAGACATCTGTAGAAGTCATTAAACGGCCCTGTTATTTCATAAATATGCCAATGGTCGTCTTCAAATGACAAGAGTTCATTTAATTCTTTTTGGAACATATGTATGTATTGCGTAACCTCAGTTAATAGTCATGTGAACTATATGAAGAAGGGAGGTGGCATCACCATATTTGTCTAATTACAAACACTATATCTTATTGAATATAAGCAATGGTTGAATTGTTTCTTCAGTTTCTAAAGAGCAAACAGCTCTGCGTTTGGTGATTCCCATCTCGTCGTCTCTGTTCCAGGTTACCAGTTACTAGTGATTGGTTTAGTGTTTCCTGCTGAGGTAATCAAACAAAGGAAATTGACAATCAATGCCACTATAAGAGTAATCGGCATATTTCAATGTGGCTAGCTGAGTAGAGTAAACTAGCAGAAGTAAGCCAGTTCCAGACATAAGTGAGAGTGGAAAGCAGAGTGAACGCTTCTTAGCTTCTTAGATGCGGTGTTGAGCGCTCTTAGGATACAAAATGACTCCTAGCAATCGTGTGGAAAAACGAGAGATGCAACGCACTGAAATCTGCCTTTATTCTATTTGGCCCGTCATAATTGTATGTTCAAAACTTTGCTTCATCAGGGTATATGATACTGCAATTCAAATAACTGAGAGGGGCTCTATGAACAGTAATGTTGATGGGCTTTTTGTTGTCGCAAAGGAGCATTTGGGGTTTTAGTCTGGAGAGCCTCCTGAAATAATTGATTGGTCTATTGGATTTGTTTTTTTTAAACTGGAGGCAGACTAATGAGATCACATATCTTCAACTAGGTTAGAGAAGAAGTTATAAAGATAACACCAATTAATTAGTTGAGGCTTTCAACTTTCATGGACTTCATGTTAGCCCCAAAGGCTTTTGCATGGCAGCCCGTCAGATGTAAACAAAAGGTACAAGGTTCAAACTCCAAGACACATTTGTTGACTGTTTTGTGTGATGCAGAATGTAAATGGTATACCACATCCAGCAATTTAAGCCTTTGTCAAAATGAATCAAATCCTCTAGTGGATATTACCATGTAATCCATCATGTCCACAAGAAGAGACATGGATGTTTTCACGTAAAAGGATCGATCTGTTTATCTGCTGCCGTGACCTTGCTACTGTATCTTTGACCCTGCGTTGCCCCCTGACCTTTGAAACTCTAACCAAGTGGTAATCTCCAGTGATGACTCCTCCATCTCAGAGGAAGCAATGTTTGCAGCCGCTTTCGCTGCCCCTCCTCCTTTGCATTTTCATCAGCATCCTTCGCTTTTGAGAAGGACCAGACCAATAAATCTCATTTGATACATGGCCCTATTTGATTTAGCCCCTTATTACGTTATTTGATTTAGTTAAGCTTGTGTCTTGCGTTGCCTATGGATACATTATAAATCTTGTCAATTTTCTACTCTTGCTGTCACTACATCTCTTTTAGTATAATTGGAAAACATCATGATACAAGTGTTTGGCTTTATTTTGTTTCTCTGGGATCTTGGGCAGAAAAAAAAATTGTCAATGGCTCTCAAACAACGCTGATACCACTGAAAAGACATCATTTGATTACATTTTATCCCATCACTTGTGAAGTATTTGTATTTTTTCATTTGTATCTATTTTTCAAGAGGGTGGTATACACTATCCAGGGCTATTCAACCATGTGCCATGGAGGGACAAGAGTCTGCACCAGGTGATTTCACTGATTAACACACCTTCAACCATAGAGGAGGAGCTAATCAGTGAAATCACCCGCTGTAGTCTTTGGTTGGAACGAAAACCTGCAGACTCTCGGCCCTCCATGGCACATGGTTGAATAGCCCTGCTATAGGCCTTCAAGATCACCATGTGACATGGAAACATCACCTTCTTTCCACTCCAACCACCTGGTCCCACCTCCCCCCCTTCACAGACCATCCTTCCACCACACACACACCCCGACCCCAACCCGATCCCACGGCCCCTGAATGGACAACAGGCTACCATTGCTCAGAACATATCCAAGTAAAAGATACTGTCAAGTGAAAGGAAGACAAAAGGTAGATGGGCACAAGCACAGACACACACGGTAACAGTAAAAATGTCGTCCCTGATGAATGATGCAGGCACCTTTTGGGCCACTCAGAAAGCTTCATCAAAAGTGGACCAGTGGTGAGATATCACGTTTGACTGACACCGCCCGATCTATTATTGCCATGGCTGTGAAGCCTGGGACCAACCTCATAAGTCTGGGCTGTTGTTGCAACTGTTGCTGCCGCTGCAGGGATGTTGCTACTACCTGTCAAAGCTCCGTCCCTGATCCTCTTGTCAGTTCAGGGTCACACTGGGTAGAATCTAATTTGCTGTGGTGGAAGGACAAGGAGACATTGATTGAAATTTTGCCCTCAGGGCATTTAGTTCTCTCGTTTCACATGAGCCTTGACAAGTTATTTTCCAGCCACCCAGTGGTGCATGCTGTGTTTGACCCATCATTTACAACAATGAACAAAACAAACGCTAAGCTGAGCTCATTTGAAGCCGAGGTACTGCAGAGCTAGATGTTGGTGGACCTTAGTCTTTTGAAGATGCTATGCGTAGCATTTTTAAACATGAATATATCATTGTCAAATTAATTGTGATACTATGGTAGAATTACCGTAAACAAATGAGACTATGGTCGAGACAATTTAGCCTCTATCTCATGTGAGTCCTAGTGTTTCTCAAAATTAAGACCACTATAAACCAATATTTCCATAAATCCCGTTGCTTCCTGTAAAAAGAGGATGTGTGTGTGTGTGTGTGTGTGTGTGTGTCCCTCCGTGGCATCACCGTGTGTTTGTTTTCTCTTTCACTTTTTTTGAAGAGTATACACATGTTTATTTACATTATTTTTCTATCGGCTTTTCACTCCTTCTACCATTTGCCATTTCCAGAAAGTTTTAGCTCCATTCCATCCTGGAAGAACAGCATCGTCTTCCTATTTTGTGCCATAAAGCAATACCCTTTGTTCAATAAAACAATACAGCAGATTTGCAGTGACATCTGATCTAGTGGTACACAATATAAAATGCAATGTAGAGGCCGGTAGTGGCTGCCAGTCCTCTCAACGATGGTCTTGTTTGTTTAGGTATCTATAATGTCTGAAAATTAATGTGGTAATGATTTAGTGATGCTAAAATGTTGCACAGTTAAGGTGCAAACTGGAAATGAAGTGAAGCGCCACCTACCAGCAAATCGTACACTTATATCCCAAAGTTGATGCACTAAAAAATCCCTTTAACGTGGACTTTAAAGTAACACTTTGATTAATAAAGTTCTTAATAAGGTTCTGTTTGTGGTCAAATGTTCATGGTCATGTTTTTGAATGTAGCAGGGTTGGCATGAGTAGTCAAATACTTGATTACCTGAAATCAACTTTTGACATTGTGACGTTTTTTTTACAATGGATAATGTGCAATAATTACTAAAATTATTAACTTAGATTAAAAGCGGTTAGCGGTCACTTTTTTGGGGAAAGATTTTCAATAAAGATTTTCATTGGAAATGCCTATCCCTAAGACAAATTTGGATTTCACACAGTTGCCTTTTAAAAGATACATTGTTGGATGCGTTCCTAAAATAGTCGGTGATTCAAGCATTGTAATTCAATACATCTCTGAGCAAAGCAGATGAGTAACAACTTGATTATCAGAATCAGTGATCTAACTGTATATGGTATCTAGTTCAGGCAACTAATGCCTTTATGTACTTTAGTGTATATGTGAGTGAATCTGCTGGATTTTTACTGCTGCTGTGATGAGGATAGATATATTCTATCCAGGAGGTCTAATGATTATTGCGTCAAACCCAGTCGCCTGCTGTATGATGTACCATGTGTTTAATTTCTTATGTTGCTCCCATTCCCAGAGGAATTCTTAAACTGAATTTGTAGTTGCAACTAACCCCTAAGGAGATGTTGTATTAGATTTCTTGATGACTGATGAACATGGTTCATTGCATCTCAGCTCTGGTATTCTCCGAGGGCTAATTCGATTACATTATGGGTTAATTGATTATTATGTTACGGCATGCATCACGGTAACCCGAGTACAATACCTGGAGCCCAAGTACTTACTCCTACTCCAAACTAAGCTCTTGCCAGGAAATAAAATATTGTATTACTCTGATGAAACGTTCGATGAACGTCACCATAACAGGAAATGACTCTCTGTCCGTATTATGTTTTTCTTTTTTTGTGGTGACGCACAATCAAACCCTATGCTCTGCTGCGATCGAAAGAATATATTAAAACCAAGTTCTGAATCCAGTATATAGTATATGATGAAGCAATCTTGTATATTGGCAAAGGAAACCAAAGAGGGAGAGATTTTAAAACATTATGATCAATAATAACTTTCCTAAATAGAATTATAGCTCGATGTGCAGCCTTTTAGTTAATTGAATCATTAGAGAGAACGATTCTCATAACTGTTACATCTTTGGGAGCAGAGTAATCATGACAGGTTTCGGAGTGATTATGATAGATTCATTTCAGTCATATAAGACTGGGTGAATTGTGCCTTATTGCCATTGGCTACGGCCACATTGTAATAGATCATGGATTATTTCCTTGTGGGCTTGGGAATGTGGAGTTTGATGGACCAGATTGTGGAGTTGGCTGTGAAATGAAATCCATAGATGTCATTTTTGTGCGATCACATGTACAGTAATGCCACAACTGGGCCCATATGATGTGCAATGGAGACGGTTGCGCACATGCAACCGTCAGCCTTTCTCCCGTCTTCCTCATCAGTGGAAAACAATCAGCATCACTGTTGATTAGTACGGCTATTGATCGGTCCGCTGCCAGATACACGCCTTTCCAATGGGTCGTTACTGGGGACAGATGCAGTGAACGTTGACCTTGGAAGAGAGGGCATTGGGCTGGGCTCTAACCGCAGCGGCCTGTGTCCTCCAGTCTAGGGAACAAGATTAGTGAGGGAATCCATCATACAGCGACTGGCCCAGGTCAGTTATCATGAACCGCCGCGCTGTTGACAAAGATGCTCAGTAAGGACGCCCGGGTGGGAGAACTTCCTCCGAGGTTGATTAGTAGGCCGTGAAGTGCTGTGTGGCTCACTCCAGCACACGAGCTCATAGATGGTAAATCTATCCGCCGATGCGCGCGGTGAGCTAATTGAGTTCCTGTCTTTGTCTGGGACGACTGAGAGGGCGTCCCACCCACGTCAACCCTGACCAGTCCTAGACGCACGGCTTCACATTTTGTGATGAGCGTCTGTCCTTTTGTCCTAGCACAGTTAGAATACGAGACAGAAACGGCACGTGCTATAATTAACTCAAAGGACAGACTAATCAGCAAAGGCAACAATCAAGAGCCTATACAGTAGATGAGCGTTTTTAAAGAGTCCTCCCATTCGAACACTGGCTTTGTTTACCAAATTATTTCTCGGATTGAAGACCTGTTTTATTTTTCCTCACTCTGAGCTGTTGAAGAAATGGTGACAGCTAAACATGAGTTGTACAGGTATCTGAAGGCTGTAAAAGGTTTGCTAACAGATGTGTTGTTTGTGCACATTGAAGTAAAGCAGACCTGTAATTTTGAGAGTTATGAATGGGTCAAGTGTGTTGTGTGAGTTCCACAAAAACACGTTTTGTCCATTTCCATATCAAACCATTCAAGAACATACAAATACCTAAAATGTCAAAATGTCAAATTAAATTCTGATTTATATCTTGAATGTTTGAGTCAAGATTGAGTATCTGCATTCCCGTCATCCTTGTGCAGCATTAGGAGAGGTAATGAGTCATACTATGGGAAATCATAATGGCTTCACAGAACAAAGGTACTATTTGCTCAGAGGCCTGCTTGATCCATTCTATTAATTAGTTTTGATATAAACTGCTTACTTTCTTTTGGCTTCAGTCCTGGAAAGAAATGTCATTTTGAATGATATAACGACTTGTGTTGCATGGCGTCTACCCATCGCAGCTTCAAGCCAAGGCCAGCATTCGCAAGTGAATTCTGTTCCCACCAATTAACACGGTTGGACTGTCTAGCTGTATTTGTGAAGCCGCTGTCATCTCTCCCGTTTGATTTATGCCAGCTTCATGTGTAAGATTAGTGTAGAATAAACACACATGCATTTTGCACGTAGATCTCACAAAGGACTCTAGAAAACAATACATATTTTCCAGCCTGTTAAGAATACAAATAATCCCAGGATGTTTAGCATCTTATTCAATCGGATACTGACATTGCTACCATTAGGTTTCTAGACTGCTGTTTTCCACTCTGACAGGTTTGTCTCTGGGTCAGTAAGTAGAGAATGTCTCCCTCTAACGGTTATTATTGGTTTAGGTGGAGCCCTACATTTTTCTCACATAACATCATGATATTCTGTTTTATTTTATATTTGTGTTGCTTTGATAGCTGTTTTCACTTTCCATTTAAAAATATGACTGAATTTAGGCTTAGGGAAATATTGTATTAATATTGAAGTTGCCTGCAGCAAATTCAAAGTGCCGTGTACTCGTTGTGGAGAGTTACGTTCCGAGTTTTTGCCGTACCACTTCACAGCTCCATGCTGTACCTGTATTAGTCCCTGCATGTTGTGCACTATCAGCACCATTTGGTTTCCCATTGGAAAACTGAGCAGTGATCCCGTTTCTGTCGGGGAGGAACACAATACAATAACAAACATGTTTGAATGGCTTTTCACATAAATATACCAACCATAACCGTGCTCAAAACGTAAAGTTAAAATGCAGTGGGCAAAAAACAAATACATATTTATATGCTACTTCATAAATTGTTCCACAGCCGTTACAATAAAAGAGTATATTAAGCCAAATGAAGCCTTCATCTACTTCTCATTTGCCAGTAATATTAGGCTACGTTTTTCAAACACAAACATGAATGGCTCTAATTTCATTGTGATAGATTTGGGTAATGGATCAAATGAATCCCTAAAATCTTAGTGGTGCCATGAAACTGAATCCCATCGTCCCAGCAGGAAGTAGAGGCCCTTCTGTTTGTCTTTGTCTCAAAAAGACTTTTAATAAAACGGGCCGTAGCTTCCCTGAGTGTATCTCCATCCTTCAGGAAGGCCGCGGCCACATTTTATCCGTCAGTCCGGCCTCCTGTCATCCAAGCCCAGGGAAATTAAATCAATGTCTGAAACCAGAGACAAGACCTCAACTGCACCAACAGAAATAGAAAATCTAGTTTTGCTGTCTGCTAATGACATTAGTGCGTTCCCTAAATGGTCGCCTACCGTTGTCAAAGAGGAACATAACAGGGATATAATTACAGGCCGAACACCCACATCTCCATTTTCCTGTAAAACACACAGCCTGCTATAGCGCTTTATAGATCCCCCCCCCCACACACACACACACACTCACACATCCCAGTCCACTAACCCTAAACCCCCTCCCCAGCAGGTAATGATTCATTTCTTCTCCATATCATGTTATCCTTTGTAATTAAACTTCCCAAGGTGAGCACAAGGAGAATCGGAAACCACATCTTATTGACCATACGAGAAATTCATTAAAAGAGCTGCACAAGTGTCATTTGAGCCCTCCTTTCAATTTCCGTTAACAGGAGGGATGAAAGCTATATCAGAGGAGAAAAAAAGGAATCTGTCACATCCCATGTATGTGTTCATTTTCACTCGGTAGCTCCGGTGGCTGGACGTCATTGTCATTTAGTGGGTATTGTTGCAACGTTTAAATATCCAGAAAGGGATGTCTGATAATTGCCGTTATCCCGCACTTTAAGAAAAGGTCTCAGCAATACTCAGCAGTAATGGTCGGCCTTATTCTTCGGTGATCACAATGGCTTACGTGAACAGAAGGTAGCTGAATTCCCCTGTGATTCATCTGGTTACTCCATGTCTCCTTCTTGGTCTCTTGGCAGGATCCACAGGGCTGTACTTCCCTCAGAATGAGTACACTGAGACAGTGTACGTGGGCCAGCCTGCAGGGACGCCGGTCCTCCAGGTCCACGCCATGCTGGACAGCGGCTCTGAACGACCCCATTTCTACCTGTGTTGGCCTCTCAAGACACTGACCTACAGACACTGGTTCCACATGGACATCAGCACTGGAATACTCTCCCTGAATAAAACCCTGGAGGAGAGCGACTTCGCCTTGCTACGTGAGTTGGATATAGACATTAGATTGGTAATGTATGGTATGTATGTTTTCTCATTTGGGTGGTAGGTTCCCAGGTGCTTGGTGCGCTCTGTACGTGAGAGTAAATTAGTTCCTTGATGTTTATGCTTTTTGCATACTAGTGATGCTTTGGCTGCAAGGTAATGGTTCATGTTCAGTTGTCTGCCCTCAGGATAATAATGTGATTGCATAAAAGCAAAAAGAGCCCAGTCATCACGGAGAGCGCTGTCCAAGATTAAAATGGCTCTGTTCTTATTTTGGCCGTCTCTCATCAGATAAGAAACCGTGGCAGGTGAAGAAGATGGTCCTGAATGCCATGGTGTTACCCAAGCCAACCAGGAAGTCACAGTGCATTAGCAAGAACACCCCTCGGCTAAACCTGTACTTTGTCAATGCCACAGTGCCACAGTGTGCGCAGACAGATATGGAGGAACTGTGCTTCCCACACAGGGACACCTTCAACCCCCACATCACGGAAAACAGGTTCCCCGGGGCCTTACGGCAACTCCGACGTCTCACCAGACTCAACGTCTGCCCCAACTACACCATCTCCTACAGCGTGGAATCAGGTTAATCACATTACAGCCCAACCATGCTGTCTCTGACTCACTATGTTTCACATCATCGTTGTCATGCAAAAACCTCGTAATTCCAATTTGAGTAATTGTCATGTTTTAACGTCAACTGAAGAGTCACGTGCTCCTGAGAAAATTCTGCGAAACCATTTGGATTATGAAACCCTTTCAAAACCCCCATTGGATAACTTCAAAAATGCTGAAACAAAGCTGCTTTTCTTAAGTTCCTGAAATGTTCCTGACATGTTGGAGATACAGGTTTCATCACCTGACAGCAACAAATATATTCTGTGGTGTTAGACACATACTCACCTGTCATCACAAATGTACTACTGTGTGCCCTTATGCCATTATATTACTAATAATCCGGATACCCTGTGCATCCTTTCTGCTGTTCCTCTCGACTACAGATGACCCAGCACCGTTTGCTGTAAACGGGAACACTACAGAGCTGGTGGTGACCGCTCCTTTGGACCGCGAGGAGAGTGAAACCTACAGGCTTCTGCTGGTTTGCACCGTTTTGACAGAAACGGTCGTGACCAAGCTGAAAACGTCACTCGAGGTGTTTGTCGACGACGAGGATGACAATGCACCGTACATAAATGGAACAGACACGGCAGAGGTTATCATCAGCTTCAACCGCAGTAAGGTGAGAGCACTGATATCGTTCAAAGTTTCAAGGATTCTGATCCATTTTGATTGGTGTGTGTCATACGCCTTTAGAGTCACTGTAGTGGCTTATTTGTAATCTTCTAGTTTTCATTACACTGGCGTTCAGTTTGATTCTTGTGCTGTCTTTCTTTAGGGTGGCTCTTTTGGCTCCTTATCCATCTATGACAGAGACTTAACCGCCACCATATATCCCAAAGACCAGAGTCACAATAGATATGTGGGGACTATTCTCAACAGTGACCCGTGGATCAGGGATACATTCGACATAAAAGGCACCTTCAGGGAAAAGAAGACCGCTGTTGGCAACATTCGAGAGACGGTCCACGACTACCGTAAGTAATCCAGATGCTACTGACCTGGAAGTTTATTTGGACGAACATGCTATTTCATGCTTCCCCTTGTTTGCCCTTGTATCTAGAGCTTGTCCTCAAGAGTAACTTGTATGTGACCGAGAATCGCACCCTGCAGCTGGACTACCTGGTCAACGACACCACCTACCCCGGTCCAGACGGAACGGTGTTGCTGCACTACAACATCACCATCTTACCGGTCCCCATCCGTTTCACCAACATCACCTATCTCTTCACACTGACACGCAGAGCCTCTGTTTATGCACAGGTACGGATGAAAATCAACATGTGTCTACTTTTTAAAATAATCTGAAATATAATTTGTAATTCTAAAAGATATTTGTTAAAGAGTGTTTTCAGCCAGTCTCCGCATAGTACACAATTTTGAAAGATGCCAAAAAGTGGGGTGACGAGCGAGAGTGAATAGTGGGGTGTGTGTCTGTGATAACGGATCACCCATCTCTATGGGGGCGGTAACACTTTTCTGATGGCAACGGGTTTGACATCACTGATTGAGGCGTGGCCAGAAGTGCAACATGGTTGAACGTTTCAGCCCATAGAGAGCAGTGCACTTAAGTCGAAATGTTTTGAAATGTAGTACGTGGTTAATGGTAATCACTATGTCGAAGCCGTATGACTATGTGTACAGCTGAGAAACTGTGATTTAGTGCTGATTTACTCTTTAACATACCAGGAGACAAACCAACTGCTTGGGGTTTTCACCAGATGTGGCTACTGCCACCTACTGGCCCAAAACAATACCTGAACTTCATCATTAAATATCTCTAAAATACGAAGTATCCAGTCTGTAAAAGCGTTTAGTCAACAAAGGACTCACGTTACCAACTATCTTTCAAAAGTGTCAGGACTTGTAGTTGTTTCATCCTATCCTTCATTTTAGACGTGTGGTGGCTCATTATGGAACAAAACTCTTCCATCTCTTGTTCCGTCTCTTCTCAGGTTGGTAGGATCTGTGTGGAAAACTGCCTCAAGTTCGATGGATTCGGTGTCACATACCGGCTCGAGGTGGCAGATAAGAATGTGTCTGCTGACGTGCAGTCCTGCTACGCAGCCATCAGCGTCGCCCAGAGCCCCGAGGACATGTGGGGATTGCTCTATGTGAAGGATTCGGAGGCGCTCCGCAGGCCGGAGTGCCAGGACCTGCAGTACCTTGTCATGGCTCAGGAGGAGCACAAGCAGCTGCAGGCCAGCACTCAGATACTCATTGTACTAGATGGGGACGGTAAGACTTCTCCAAGCATACGGTATCAACCAGGTTTCATAGTTTTAACTGTGTTTTTCACTTATTAAATCTGATGCAAGATTAAATGTATCTCGTTGGAACATTTCTATATTCAGGGCAGTGGTTGTCTCTCACATGATATCCACGTTTTACTATACTTTGGGTGTTTTGTCCTCGTGGGTCTTTGGTTTGTGTTGTGCAGTGGACCACAGAACGATAAGACGGGTGTATTTTAACTTGCCTAGTGTAGCTTTAATCATAAATGATTCAACACCACCATAGGAAGACACGTGGGCGGACTCTTTTCATTAGACACCCCTTCTAGTTGTGCATGTTTCTACAACTATTGTGTATTATGCAGCAGGCAAGGCCATTCAGGAGAACCAGCACTTCCTGTCCTGTGCAGAGAGCAGACAGCGAGGAGACTGTGAGGCCTTCCGAGGCCTGGGGGCAACGACAGGGAAATGCCAGTGGAGGCAAGGCACTGAGAAAGGTAAGTTGCTGTCCATTATACACATTCAGTGCCTCTAAACAGTGTTTCTGGGTTGTCTGAAGTGTTTTTAAATGTGCAAGACAAGCATTTCAACATCAATAAATCAATACCACGTTCATTTTGAGACATTAGTGTAATTACTGTAAACAAAGGCCATCCCTGAAAGGATTGGCAGACTCTACACTGTATTCCAGGGACGTGCGGTCAGGAGAGGCAGATCCTCACCTGTCATCATGACAAGTAAAAATAATAATAATGATAACATAAAATGAATATTAATAATTGTCCACTGATCTTTATGTATGACTAATTTCGAACATTTGTATAGTCAAAATCGCTGAATTTGCATATTTCCTGTTACAGGGGTGAAACGCGGTGCGGCAGCAACGAGCCGCGCTTCACCTCTGAATGCGCAATCCATCACAAACTGGGTTGACACATGCAATTGGCCCGTGCCTGTTGCCGTACCTCTGCATATCGCCAATATAATGTTTGCAGATACACTTATATACCCGGATTTTCCACAGTCTGGCTAATGTCTTTAACCATTAAAGCTTAATGTTCGTAAGTGACATAATTAGGTTTGCTGATGGGACATAAAACCGCAGTGAAAAGGCACAGGGTGAGGCAGGTAATATT
>OMOT01039262.1:4800-21842 GCA_900312575.1 Acanthochaenus luetkenii
TTTGTGTGCTGTGCTGGCTGTGTGTGTGTGTGTGTGTGTGTGTGTGTGTGTGTGTGTGTGTGTGTGTGTGTGTGTGTGTGTGTGTTTGTGTGTGTGTTGTAAGCATGTGTTGTAAGAATCAAACTTTTTTCAGAGGGCTCTAATTTGGCTCTAATGCAACAAGCATATCCAATAAATACATAGGTGCCAATATGTCTGACATGACTTGACTAAAGGCTGTTTTATGGTTGTAAGACAAGTGTCTGACGACAAAAATGATGCAAAAAATACAAAAGTATGTCGTCCGACGGTGTCTTGCACCTGTTGAAATTTGCGAGCTTGTGCCACAGATGTCTCCCGATACTTCTTTTGAGCATAAATGATGCCTGAGTGTTGTCCGACACTTTTCGCAAGACACCCGTTGACACTTGTCTTATTACCATGAAACAGCCTTTAGACTTAACACAGGCCTTCTCTCACTCTGTTGCCCAGCGCCCAGGAGCAGAACTTGTCCCATTGTCGGTCCCAGTACATCAAGACCAAGGTAAACGCCTTCCATCACACGAAGAAGGCAGAGGATGTCCGCGCTGCCCTGCAGAAGGGCCAGAAGCTCAGGGCCATGAAAGAGAAGGAACTGGCACAGAGCAGGCGGGAGATCGCCGAGCTGGAGCGGATCTGGAGGAGCTATGAGAGGAAGGTCAAGGAGGAGGGGGTCTCCATGGGGAGGGACATCCAGCTGGAGGAAGACCAGGTGGGGGGCTGGAAAGACATGCTTATCTGCTTTGCCACTCCCCCTAGAATGAAACACAAAGGCCCATATTAATAAAACCCAACGGTAGGATTAACGACGCAGTAGTGGGTAAGACTGCGGCAGTAGGCATTTCCCTTATTCATCAACATGGTTTACTGCCTGTTACCGCTTGCGCTATTTTGGCACCACCACCCACTTCTTGTTTGTATGTCCCGTAAGAGATAAAAGCACGCCACTGCACAATAGATACCACTTGCAAGGCGGTATATTTCCAATTTATGATTATCTATGTTAAAAAAGTTTCATAAATAAACCAAATATCTTTTTCAGTGTTTCAGTGCTGTCCTTAGGTGTCAGTGGTTAATACATTTTGCATTGTGTGACGCAACATCTTCACTTAGTATAGGCCTATGGATTTCTGCTGTCGAGAACTTTGGCTTTCTGAGATATCTAGTTTGCGATCAATCAATCATGTTTTATTTATATAGCCCTTTTATACAAGTATGTCTCAAAGGGCTTTACATTGCTTCATACATACATTGCGATCCATTGTGTTTGCGCATGGGCGTGGACGATCAGGGGGGTGTTGAATATGCAACACTTTATTTATATATTGATTTTCATTGACTTTCACCTGGGCCACCACGGACATAACGCCACAGTAAAGTGTCTCTGCAGTGGTAGCCACCGCCACGGGAACTTTATGAATCACCTCAAACTACCGCGCCACAGATTTTGAGCTGCACGGCGCTGTTACCACTGAGATTTATGGATATACTGTAGGACAATGTCAGTTAACGTGATATAAAATAAAGCTACTAACAGGTGGGAGGCCAGGGCAATGATGTTTCTTCAATGAAGCATTTAACAAATCTTAAGGACCTGAAAAAGTGTTAATTGTCTTAAAACTAGAAAATGTTGTCTATAATACTGTAATTAGAGGACTTACTTTTTTCACCATGTTCAGGTTTGTTTTCTATTCATAAAAATTATTTTTTGATGCATCTATAATTATATTGTATTGCATTACTTGCACCCCCATTTGGCCATAGTAAGTGTGACCCATATGCATGTCAACTCTTTGATTTATACAGTACAGGATTAGTACAATATACCAAAGATGTTTTGTTTTCATTGCTTTGCTTTAATGAATGCAGTTGGATATCATGTCCCTAAATATTAAATATCTTGGTGGTCTTTTGCTTAAACTGCTCAAAACCTTCAGTAGCTTTGTTCAATCACAAATAGGCTGGTGTTGCCAGTTTTTTGTTTCTGTATTTTGGTTGTTAAATTGGTCTTAAATTAAATTCCACGTATAACAAAGATCATAGGAGGTCTTGAATTTGGCTTGCAGATACCTTGAAAGTTAGAAGTTAGAGAAAAAGTCAGTGTGTGTGTGTGTGTGTGTGTTCTGCGTCAGCTGGAGCGGTACAAGGAGCTGAAAGAGCTTTCCAGGAAGCAGGGTGCCGCCCTTAGTCAGCAGGCTGAGAAGCTGCACTGGGATGTGAGGGCAGACCGCGAGAAGATGGCCTTCGACCAGCTCAGGGTGAAGGAAGTGGAGGTACTGTCATCGGCAGATTTTAGTTAATTAACACAAAAAGAAAAAGCACAGGAAGATAAATAGTCCAGTTTTCACATTAATACATCTGTGATCAGTATAGCCTTAATAAAACCCCACTTGGAACATATAATCTTTGTTGTGGGCATAGGCTGGTGTCAGGAACAACCAGAATCAGCTGGAGGACTTTACTCGCAGAGCAGAGAAACTGGAAGAGTACAGCATCACCTGCAAGTATGACACCAGTTTCCCTTATCCACACCCTCAGTAGTTTTAACTCCAGCTTGTATGGTGCCTTGTATTTGGGTGTCCCATTACTGGGCTGCACAATCACAGCTAAAATAGAAATCCCAATTATTTTGGGATACTGAGATCACAATTTATTTTTTATTGTATTTTTGTCATCTTGATATGTACATCTTGACTATTTTCACTAAAGCGAATGTTCTAAATGAAATTAAATAATTACATATTAGTTGTGGACTCTAAAATCATGAAATACAATTACACACATTTAATTACGCAGGTCTTAACTGCCCCTGTAATATTTTGCTGTGCCCCAGTAAAACTGTCATTTGCGAGTGCTAGTCAGTGACTGGCTTTGTCTGTGTGAACTATTCCATTCAATAAAAATAAAAAAATCTATTAAATGGGGCTTTATTGGCTCTTGATACAAAAGTACTTATTTCCAATAGAAAAACAACAAATACTGTTGAATAATTTACAAAGGCACTGTATGTGTCAGGGCGTCCCTTGAGGAGTACCATCAGCGGGAAGAGAGCCTGAGTGGGGAGCTGCAGCGGGGCCGTCAGCGCCGTGAGGAGGTGAACCAAGAGCTGGGCAAGGTACTGGAGGAGTTGGGTAACGCCCGCCTGGAAAGACACGAAAGCCGACGCCACCAACAGCGTAAAGAGGTGCTGGAGAGGCTCTGCAGGCTCCACCCTGACACTCTGGTGAGAGACAGACTTTGACAGTGTACCATCAGTGTACCATCAGTGTACCATCAGTGTACCATCCTTCAAACGGAAGGCTTGGGTTCAAGCCCCCCTGACAGCAAGTAGCTGCCCTACTGAAGTTCTTGAACAAGACACTAAATTCCTACCATCTCCAGAGGCGCCGCAGAGCCTGCAGACAAACCAAAAGACACATTCTCCTCCGGGGATCAATAGAGCATAACGCTTCACACTTTTATAAATTAATACCAACCAGCTGCTAAATTTTAACTAAGACTGGCAAGTTTAGCTACTCTACCAGCATCTTTGGTAGGTAATTATTAATCTGTCAGAGCTTCTTTTCCATTGTAAAATTCCTCTCTCACTCTATCTGTCTGTCTATCTATGTCCCTCATCTCTCTGCCTCCACTAGTGTGTAAACCACCAGAGGCTAAAACTTTCTTAGAGGGCGAATTTAGAACTTCCTTATAAAGGTATTCTGGTGCTGCTCAGAATCTCTGGCCCACAAATCAAGCTGCATGTCAGAGGATAAATTATTTTATTTAAACTGAGCAAATCCCAAGCATTTTTCTACCCATTTCAGATTTTAGTTTGAGTTTTTTTGGAACAGTTAGTGGTTGCTGAAATATTCATTACGTAGAAAAGTCCACGTTTTGTAATTCATATTAGAATTGCAATATTCAGACAAAGAATTCCGATTATTTGTCAATACCGTGCACCCATACTTAACTGATATGAAATTCAGAAATCTGATAGTCTTTCACCTCATTTCTCTATCTTGCCTGTCCCAGTATGGCCGTTTGGTGGACCTGTGCAGCCCCATCCATAAGAAGTATCAGCTGGCTGTCACCAAGGTGTTTGGCCGCTACATGAATGCCATTGTGGTGGTCTCGGAGAAGGTGGCCCGTGACTGTATCCGCCTCATCAAAGAAGAGCGAGCCGAGCCCGAAACCTTCCTGCCCATCGACTACCTGGATGTAAGTCGAAACTGTTTCCAATGCAAGAAAAGCGTAGCTACATCAACTACACCTTCAAGCTTGCTGTGAGCTTTTCAAACAGCATAATTAGGGAGGAAGAAAAGGAGTTTTGACTAACTTGTAACTTCAATTCAATATATCACGGCCTGTCATGGATTATGGATTATGTGTTTGTCCTTACCTACAGTGAGAGCAGTGTGTGCAGTGGAATCCAGTGGTGAATAGGGGCAATATTCGAGCCTCCGCACTGCACATGTTAACTTTCTATGTTGAGCAGTTTTACACATCTCAGATAAAAAAGTGTCAATTTACTGTTTACAAATACTGTTACTAACACATGCGAGTTTGGAGCAAATAGTATAATGTGTGATGTGATGTAATTTGTAATGTGATGTGAATTTGACAAACGAGATAAAAAGTAAAACATATTTTTACAAATCTTCTTGGGCGGGCTGCCCAGGTAAAGCCTATGTATGGGAAACAACTGATATGTACACATTCACGCACATACACACATTCAGTATCACTGATCCATTCCCTACCATGTTCAGGTGAGTCCTCTGAACGAGCGGCTGAGGGAAGTGCGGGGAGCCAAGATGGTGGTGGACGTGGTGCAGTGTAACTCTACAACAGCTGCCTCCCAGCTGAGGAAGGTGGTGCAGTTTGTGTGTGGCAACGCCCTGGTGTGTGAGACCATCAAAGAGGCCAGGAGTGTGGCCTTTGAAGGACTGGAGCGCATCAAGGTGAGCCCAGCCTTTGGTTACGGACATCAGAGTCCGAGTTTATTGGCCAAGTACAGCAAGTGCATGATACATTTGACTTGGTTCATTGGTTCTCACACATTGCAAGACCCTTACACAACACAGGACTGACACATTGGGTGCATGACAAACCACACAGGACCTCACACAGTGTAGACAAGACATATTGTGTGACAGAAGACTAACCATAAACACACTACACTGTCAGAAAAAAGGTACAAAGTTAAGGTATAGCCCCGGCAACAAACGGTACAACTCTACCTTTTTTTTTCCTGACTGTGCAAGTATACACCTGGTACCAAAGAATTTCTCCAGTGTAGCAACATTAGCATAGTTGGTAACAATTGATGTACAAAGTACAACCTGGACCTACTTGTATTTTGGACATCTGTCATTTAGGGATCAGTTTGGTGTCAAATAATGTTTGTGTTCACATCCAACTAGACCACCTCTTAAAGGGATGCTTTACCGTAAATCGATGTTACCTCCATGTTGTGAAATTCCATTCCAGGGATAGAAAATAGGTGTTCTGCCATTATGAAACCAAACCCCCACCTTACCCACTTTTTGGGGGTAATCCAACCTCTTTTACAACTGCGTTGGAGGTGCGCTATCATCCTAAATCACCAAATTACCGAAATTGCGTTAGACAAGCCTTAAAGCACCACCATCCTCACTTTGTGTTGGCGCTACTGACACCGCTCTGATTCACCAAATTAGGGCCCCAACTGTTACCAAAGTAGTTTTAGTCTGTGATTTGTGGTCTTAGTTGTTGTTCTACCACACAATTAACCTCCCCAAAATATTTTGACAAAAGTGTTTCAGACAGGTTTTTTTGTTTAGGAAGGTTTTTTGTTTAGGAAATCCCTGGCCCTGACTGACTGACAAATCAAGTTGCAGGTTGGATAAAAATAAATATATGACAAATTCAGCAGACCAAGTAGAGACATTATAATACATATAAAATCATGTAGACCAAGTACACCCAGCTCACCTCCCTACCTACCACCCTGAAGTAGTAACTTTTGCTCATCGCCATCTTAGGCTGCACTACTAATAATAATAATTTAATAATTGATCCTTTATTGTCACACACATGCACAGAGCACCGCACACACTTAGTGAAATTATTATACCATGGCAGACATGTAATCTAATGTGTTCCCCATAGACAGTATCTCTGGACGGGACCATGTTTGCCAAGTCAGGGGTAATCTCTGGAGGCTCAAATGATCTGCGGACCAAAGCCCGCTGCTGGGATGAGAAGGACATGAGACATCTGAAGGAATGCAAGGACAAGCTAACGGATGAGTTGCGCGTAAGCAAACATGGGTCCCAAAATTCACCATCCACATCCTTTTTACCAGTTCTACCAGCAGATTTGTAGAACTGAATAGCACCTCCAAATGATAGTCGGTTATCTCAGGGTGTCTGCTGGTCCTGTCCTGTCTTAAATCATATCATCTATACTTCAAGGCCTTAAAAGGACTTGAATCCACTTGAACACATTGTTGGAAGAATGTAATTAGATTATTTATCACGCCTAAATGTAAGAGTAAGTATAAGTCTGTAGGTCTTAAAAAGTATTTAAAGTTAAAGACACCCTGTACCTGTGAGAGAAGATGGTTGGCAAACTTAATGTAACGACCACAGACAAACATTTAGCAGCATTTGACTGGTGGCTAGTGTTGATTTCCTGGCCTGTCTGCAGATAATTCTCAGTGATTGTTTAAACAACATACTGTATGTTCTGTCAATATGTGTTGCTACTGACATGGTTTCTAGTAACACACATGTCCCAAACAAGACACATAGATGGACTGAAATTCTCATTTTAATAGTGCATAATAGTTTCTACCCAATAACCAGTAACATTGTGTTATGATCCCGTGACAGGGTCTGATGAAGCTGAAGCAGAAGGAGTCTGAGCTGAAACAGATCCAGGCTCAGGCTCAGGGGGCTCAGACCCGCCTCAAATACTCCAACACTGAACTGGAAAACCTCCGCAAGAAGAACATCTGCAACTGCCAAGTGGTAGGACCACAAAATATAGAGTCTACCTAATGCAGCATTTTAGCTGAGAACGCGTTCTTTCAGTTGGCTCTGCTAATGTACAGTATATGTGTGTAAGCCACAACTTCAGGTATATCACTATCAGAATCATTTGAATCAGAAAGTACAATAGATATACAGGGATTTGTTATGGCAATATTGGAGCAGAGACAACTAACAGCTTCCCATTACAAACTGACCCCATGGTAGAGTCTCGGTAGACTATACTTGTCACGCTTCATCTGTACATTCAATATTCTATAGCTGTGTGTGGAAAATGTACACTGGTACAGTGTACCAAGAGCACCAATTAGTATGTTACACTGGTCCATTGCACTGCTGGACACAACCTTTTTATTTTTATATTTTTATAAATGCCACTATTTAACAACAACAAAAATACCCTCACTGTCCCACATCGTCTGCTGGCATGATAGTTAAGCACATTATGGGTTAGTATTGAAGTTAGGAGTCATGTTAAGGTGTTAAATTATTAAATAGCAAATTGTTTAAGGACAGAATCATTTGTTTTTCAAATATTGCTTGATGAATTTCATTGAGCAGTTTCCCCCCAAAATTGATATATAGTGTTTTGAAATGATACCCGTCATTTGTAGCCTACATGCATATCAGTAATTCTTATACATTTATCATCTTTGGTGAATGATGTGATTGTCATTAAACTCACAGCATTCTTTTATCACTCTGGCTCGTCATGTGCCGCTAAATGTCTGCAGGAAATCTCTCGTATGCAGAGTGAATTAGCAAACCTGGAGTCTCAGATCCAAATGCAGCAGGAGAGCATGGGGGCGAGCGAGGCCCAGATGAAGAAGATCAGAGACAGGATCGACCAGGTACATCTGTCAGCACATTGGTTTGGCTCTCAACCTGGGGTCAATCTCAACCCCTATTAATTAATTTATTTTTGCAATAAATTACACACTGATGACTTTTTTTCAGCCTCTACATTACCTCCATTAACAGTTAAAGTAAATACCTTGAAAACTATAATCAAATAATAAAAATCACTGGTCGGTGTCACAATTCACCATTCTGTGCATGAGCACCCATATCAGGGGGTCCGAGTTGGTATCACCTCATTTTTAGGGGGTCACAGGGCAAAACCATAGAGCCACTGGCCTACAGCAGGGGGTAACATAAAAGGCATCTTCCAAACTTCACCAGCCAAATAATAATACTCAAATTGGAAACAACCTTTAGATGATGACCTGCCAACGTGACTGGTAGAGTAGACTGCTAAATACTTTATCAGCATTTGTCTTGTTGCTGTTAGTAATTTCCCAAATGTTATTTCTAAATCTCAGTGATCGTGTTGACCATGTTCCGTGTGTTCAGATGGAGGATCTGGTGTTTGCTGACTTCTGTGCTGAGATCGGTGTGGACAACATCAGGGAGTATGAGCAGGAGCACCTGAAACAGCAGGCAGAGCTGGACAAGAAACGGTACAGTGACCTTGCACCAGTATCTACCTCATCATTGTGTCTTACATGTCTGACATGGTAGTGCAGCCTAAGATGGTGATGAGCAAGATGGGTCTGCTTGGTCTACCTGATCTCATATAGATATAGATATGACACCCCCGTTCAAATCAACGTTCCAGAATAGTTGGAGCGGCGGCCATTTTTGGTAAAAATGGCCGCTGCTTCGACTCCCTCTAGGCTTGAGTTTGAGAGCCAGTGCACCCGCCTGAGCGCCCAGCTGGAGTATGAACAAGACCAGCTGGAGCAGCAGAAGAAGAAGTTCCAGAAGCTGGAGGAGACCATCGTCAAGGCGGAGGAAGCCATTGCTGAGCAGAGGAAGGTAAACATCTGTCGACGCTCTCATCCAAAATGACTAAGAATGAGTCAGCAAGTAGGGGTTCAGCTGACATTTGGCTGTTGATGGACATACATTGGCTATTGTGAGAATCAAACCAGTGACCTTTCACTAACCATTAGGCCACCCCAGACTTTTTCAGCCCAATGTTTCCACTCCCTCCCAGGAGGAGAAGAAGCTGCTGGTGGTGGTGGAGGAGAGTCAGACCAAGGTACTGGAGCTGAAGAACCAGCTGCTGTTCAAGAAGAGCCAGGTGGCCGAAGCCAAGGCTGAGCTAGACCAGAAAACCAAGAGCCTCCAGGGGACCAACGGGTAATACTGCTACGAGTACTACTACTACTACTACCACTTCCATTACTAGTACTACCACTACTACTTTTACTAATGTTACTACTATTACTGTTACTGCTACTACCACTACAACTAGTAATGCTACTACCCTTGATTTATTAATTGTAATGGAAGGTCTTAATCAGTGCGTGTATCTTTGTTGAATGTTCAATTCCCTGTTATGCTACTTGAAAGTCTCTCAATTTAATTTGATAATTTAGAAGTTCTTAAAGTCACACGGAAACGGCATTTCGATGGCGTCTTGCTTCTGCGATTCAACGTATTTCCGGTTGAAACAGGATGTTGGGGCGGGACATAATGCAGGGAGAGAGTGTTCAAAAGTGGCCAAGTTCAATGCTGACCAGAATCTGTAAATCCAACAAGAAATTAATACTGGGAAAATGTACAGAGTTTTGAGATGGGGAAACACTTCTTTCTGCCCTCCCCTCCTCTCTCCATCTCTTCTAGAGAGTTGGTGAGGCTGCAGCGGGAGGTGATCTGTGCGGAGACGGCCCTGGAGCAGAAACGGCTGGCCAGACACAACTTGCTGCTGGCCTGCCAGATCCAGAACCTGCATATCACTCTGCTGTCAGGGAGCCTGCATGAGATCAGTGAGGTGCAGGTAGGATTCACTGGAGGGATTGACCGTTCTTTGTCCACTGAAAGACTGTTGGAGTATGAGGGTTCCTGCACAGGTCTGGAAAACTGGAAAATGAATTTGATAATTTTCAGAATTTTGAAATGGAGAGTTTTTGTGAACTAAAAGAGGCAATGAAAGGACTTTTGTGTCAGTCTTCTTCAGTGATTGATTCCTCTGGTCTGTGCAGCTGGAAGAGTCAGAAAGCACTTCAACCACTATGGGCATCTATGAGAGAGAGGCACAGCTAGTCATCGACTACTCTGGCCTGAGGACAGAGCTCAAGGTGAGAACTTTAACACTCAATTCCCTCATCGTCGTCTTTATTGTCGCTCAGTGCTGTTTACTCATAGGACCAGCATGCACCACAAAACATTTCTTAACACAATGGGATATCAGTGGTGTATCTCATGCAGTGTGTGTGTGTGTGTGGCCTCTGCAGGCGGAGGAGGAGGTGGATGCCCAGCTGGGGAGGCTGAGGGAGTCGCTTTCCTCCATTGAGGGAGTGCTGCAGCGCACCACCACCCCCAACCTCAAAGCCCTGCAGAAGATGAGGGAGGTGAAGGACAAGTTCCAGGGAGTAGTGGACGGTACGTTGTTGTTGGATGTATCTATGAAGTTTCATTCTATAATGCCATGTATCCATTTTAGGAACAAAAAGTAGAATGTGAATGCAAAATAGAAGGATGTGTGCCACCTACTTAATTTACAGACTATCTTTTCAAAAGAAACATAATTTACGTACATTTTCTGCTATCAATAATTGCGTAAGAGCAGGGCTGACTTTTTCCAAAGGTGGATATCATGGAACAAAACTCATGTTGAATTTTTTTTATTAGATTTTAATGTGGAATAAAGTATGAAGTGGAGTAGTCATTGTAACCAAACAATATTTCAGAGTATTATAGACAGTCCATAGTCCAGTGAGATACTGCATCACGGTTGTCACTAGCCATATTTGTGTTATATTCCAAGCTACAATAGTTGTCTCTTGGCTGCTGGTGGACTGGGAAACTCAAGGCAAGCACCTAACATTTTACCTACACTATAATGAAATACAGCCTTTTCAACAGCGTATTGTAGAATGGCAATACCTAGCGTTATCTTGCTACATAATAATATCAAACTAGCTAGCTGGCTAACCAAGCATGAATAACACTTGAACTGCTGCTGTGCCATCTTGTGCATCAAGTTGAAAGGCTGTTATCTTTTCAGGTATTCATGAATGCTATTTACTACCACCATATTATTGGGTCTCGTTTACAATATTCCCATTCTTTGTGTTTAAATGTTTTATTCTCACATGTACTCTACTACAGGGCTTGCTACAGTTCTGTTCAAAACAAAACAATGCAGAACCAATCCAAAAACAATCCAGCCAAGAAATTAAGGTCTAGAAAAAGCATGGAACTTTGAAAAAGGTTCCGAATTTGGGTTCTGGGCTCTGGACTCTGTTTGGTCAGTCCATGTGAAAATGTATTAAGAAACTGTCAATATGATGAGATTTCCACCAAATGTGTGTGTTGTAATTACCGTAAGTGTAATATGGTAATTGAAGATGATGCGGTGTTGCCTCTCCCATACACAGCCTTTGACGCCAGCACCAAGGCAGCCAGGAAGTGCAACCAGGAGTTTGAGCAGGTCAAAGACCAGCGCTGCCACCTCTTCAGCCAGTGCTTTGAGCACGTGTCTGTCGTAATCGACCAGATCTATAAAAGAATATGCCGAAACACCAGCGCCCAGGTGAAGCAACACAACCTCGAGGACACACACAAGTGTTTCTCCGTTTTTATTATTATTGTGTTTATCTGCATTTGAGTCCTTGTGACAATCATTTTTGTCAAAAAGTTCTCTATACATCATCTTTACTTGACTTTACATGATTGACTGACTGAAACATTTTTGTCCCAAAGACCCAGCAAATGTTTGTGTCAGCTTTGGAGATGGCTTACATTTAAAGTAACATTGTTTTACCTTCAAACTAATAATGGGAGTATATCTGTTTCTACACACCAGTCCAGGGGCCAGTAGCAGCATGCCCAGCTCCAGAGGTCACCGCTCGCCACTGCATTGAGCGAGTGTGAATTCATTGAATAGTGTGTGTGCACCTGTTCAGGACAACGGTCGAACATCATGCTCATAAATCCATATGTTTTGGGGTTGTTTCCTGTAGTTGGTATTATTACGTTCTCCGCTCCAGAGTTGGATTGAGACGCTCTAAACATGCCTGGTTTTTTCCTGGTGGGAAACAAGAACAGAATTACAAGATGCAGTAGAATAAATTGAAATAGTCGCGATGCAGAACATTAAATCATCGCCTGTGTGTGTCTGGTGTGTCTGGTGTGCTCCCTCCAGGCCATTCTGAGTGCAGACAATCCAGACGAGCCGTACCTGGGCGGCATCAACTACAACTGCGTGGCGCCGGGGAAGCGCTTCATGGCCATGGACAACCTGTCTGGAGGAGAAAAGGCCATCGCCGCCCTGGCCCTGGTCTTCGCCATCCACAGGTAACAGTCAGCCAAGACGTAGATTAGATCAGATGAAACTGGGAAATCGGGTCATCACAGAAACTGAGGAAAAAGTTAATACTGAAGATAATTACAAAGTAATGACGTATTGAGAATATTAATACCAAACATTAAAGGACAATTCCAGCGTAATTTCAGTTTTTGCTCATTTTGTACATTTTCCAACCCTTCTCTCTGGATAAGTGTCGGCTAAATGCCTAAAATCTAAATGTCATGTAATTCACGGTCTACGCCGTCTGATACACTGGTGTCTTTTCTCTCAGCTTCCGCCCCGCTCCTTTCTTCGTCTTGGACGAGGTCGACGCAGCCCTGGACAACACTAACATCAGCAAGGCAAGATTCCTCTTCTTTAGTTTGTCAATGTATTGACGTCTCACTCCATCAAACTGGTGCCACTAGCGGAAAAGTTCATTTTGAGCCCTGTGCATACAGAAGATTGTTTAGTGAGCAACAGACTCTTTCTATGGGAGAAGATTCAAAACAAGGTAAGATCAACTTCATTGTGTCTGCAGGGAAATTTGTGTTGGACATCGAAGCTGCAGCACCGAAAAAACATCACAACAATGATGACTTGGCTGGTTATGATGATGATAAGAGTGTTTGGTTGTAGCGCCCATGTGAAGAGTGTAATGATGAAAGGTTTCACGTGTGTGTGTGTGTTTATGTCCTCATGTTTGTGCACACCTGGGTGTTTCCGTTGCGTCCAGGTGACCAGCTTCATCAGGGAGGAGTCCAGGGAGAACATACAGATCATCGTCATCTCCCTGAAGGAGGAGTTCTTCTCCAGGGCCGACGCCCTGTTGGGAGTCTACTCAGAGGTGACCACAATCAAATATAGAGTTGTAGTCTTCCTTTCTAAACCCCTTACATTTCCCCTTAAGTAGCTTCAAAGTTAAAAAATGAATCCCCCCCCCCGTACTGTACAGCAGTGTCGCAGACATATTCTGTATCTGCTCGTTCCAACGCTTCATTGAAGCTATAGCTGCTTAAATTGAGTGAAATATTCAAACCCAAGACACCATTTTTATGGCTGCACCATTACGTCAAATAGCAAAAAATCTAGATGTGCGTGTGTCATTTTATACGCGTGTCCCTGTAATTCAGCCTGACATCTGGTATCTTTGGAAACCTTGGGAACTTGTGGGCTTGAACAAAGCTCGGCGGTGCAACATGTGTTTGTAATGATGAAGGGGACGATACAGTCGACGGAATACTGTGTTGTACTTCACAGTGTCATGAGTTTATGTTCAGCCGCATTCTGAGCGTGGACCTGAGGCCGTACCCTCTGGAGGAAGAGGACAACGGGAAGCAGAAGGAGACGGAGCCCAGACAGCAGGGAAGACACGACTCTGGCGGCCTGGATTCAGCCCCATGATGCCCTCATTTGCATTTCTCTCTTTTGCTTATTGACCATATAAGAAGTCGTCAAACTTTTCAGCTCTTGACCCCCAAAATAAAGCAACGCTCAGTTGAAACCTTATGGTGATCTTTAACACCAATTGATGACTTTAATGCTCTTTTTGAGGCTGTTTTACTTGGTTATTGAAAGATGCGTAAAGATTGCAAATATTAAATCTATCGCAAAAAAAACAGAAAAAAATAAACTATGAATGTGTGTTTTTTCACATCCCTATTAATTGTCTAGGCTCAGGTTCTACTGTTGAAGACGGGCCTCGTTTCTCCTCAACGTTGTTCCAGCTTGATGAACGTTGGTATATTTGTTTTTGTTAAACTTGGTGCTTGTACTTGGTTTTGTGTTGCAGTTCTGCTCTTCAGTGTTACTTGTGTCATTAAATCTCCGGGCTGAAGCGATGCTGTGTCTGTGGGTTTTTAAACCTTGCTGACCAGCTGGGTCTGAAGACAGTTAGGGGATTTGATTCAGAACGAGAGCCACCATTTGAAAACTGACACGTTGGGACATTAAAGTGTTTAAGTAGTGTCAGTTTTAAGTGCATTAGTGACGGACAATGAATCAAATACAGTTTGTGCTTCTATTACTGTACTGTACCACACCATGCCGTTATACTCAAACATGGAGTATCCCACTCATAATCTATTGCCCTCATGTCAGGCGAATGGGTAATACGTTTAAATGGAAATGTTTGAATTGACAGTATCTCAGCACTGAACAAAAGAAAGGAAAATAAACGTTTTGTTTTCCAAAGTAGAACAAAGTGTCTCTCTTTTTGGAGTCTTAAATTATATTTATTGAGGTCTTAAAAAGGTTGAAAATTGAATTTGGTTTAAAAAATGGTGCAGGAACCCTGATTGGTCAGTGTCAGGGCTGATGTGGGGGATAATCCAGACAATGGTGGTAAGTGTTGGTGTGGTGATGTGGGTGCGGGTGGCTGTTCAGCAGGATGGCTTCCATGTTGTGGGTCCAGGTGAAGACGTCAGAGATCTCCATCCTCAGGAACCTGAAGCAGTGGACTCTCCACATCCTCACCGTCAATGGTGCGGGAAGAGTGACCCTCTCTGCCTTTTCTGAAATCAACAATCAGTTATTCAGCCAGTCAGGTTATTGTCCTGACACCACCTGACTGGTCCTGATTTGGAGGCGCTTGGGATTTCTTTAACATCTCGTTTTCCCTCCGCACCACCATTTGTATTTGTTTCATTTTAGGCGAGATGCCTTTTTAAGGTCATTATTTTCTCTTCTGTCTGTTTTGTGCATTTAAAAAAAAAACGTAAAACCTGAGTGTACATGTATATAAAGGTCATGGGTGACTAGAGATCAACGTACTCCACGTATTTGGGCCAGCTTTTTCTCCACGTCTGTCTTTTCCCTTTTCAGCGCGTTGCACATCTCCTTAAGGTCTGCGACTTGATCCTGCCAAAAAACAAGGTGCAAGAGGATGAAATAGCTTCACACAACCTTTGCTAATCTCAAAACATTTTGTCTTGCCTATATCAGATATTCAGGGGTTCAACATATGAATAGGTGTTGTTGGAAGTTTTGATATATTAATAGTGATACTGATTTAAATACCAGTAGGAAAATCTTTGTTGACTGAAAGCACTTTTCCTTTATGCTCCTTTCCTGTTTGGTGTAATATTTGCATATGCTATGATTTTCTACACAGAACAGAATAATTGATGAAATTAATACAAATGCCTCAAATCAAGAGGAATACTTGAGTTCTCATTTGAAGCTTTTCAAATACTTTTATATGCCTTCAAATAACCAGCATCAATACCAAACTGGTACAGCACTGAGGATAATTATGTTTCAGTACCTAGCCACTAGCTAGTTCTCTAGATGGGGTTGTACCTTGAGCCTTGGTAAATCCTCGTTTGCCTGCTCCAGTTGAAAGCGGAGCTCCAGGTTCTCAGAGGCCAGCTTGAGGTTTTCTTTTTCGAAGTCTACATTCTGTGATGGTGTGCCAGTGCCTCGTTCTGATGTCTAGAGGAAGGCAAAGAATAGTCCTCTTTATATACATCATGCACACAAAACCAGTCAGAGCAAATTGATTAAAGGGGTGAAGGGTATAACACTGTTGTTGGATTAAAACATTGTATCTTCAAAAAGTAAGCTCTGAAGGAAACCCAGAGATCTGAGGCCATGAAACTTCCTCTACCCATAAAGGACCATGTTCACGAAAAATGTACTATTGTAAGTTGCTTTGGACAAAAGCGTCTGCTAAATGATGTAATGTAATGTAAACATGTAAAAGACATGACAATGATTAAAACTGCAGTTACAAGCTTTGTCCTTGAAAGCAGCAAAATGCAAGCTCAGGAGCGCCAAACACACTTTCGAGGACTGTAGGGGAGGAACACACCAACACACCAACACACCAACAAGCCACTCACTGCTCATGCCTGGGCTACGCTCTGCTAGCACTACTGCCATTAGAGGTGGTGGGGGAAATCGATTCATATTGATTCTATTGTCTACGATCAGTGGCGTGTCGTCCACTAGGGGCGCCGCCCCACCTGCCGGCCCAAGTGGAAAAAAACTATTCCAATAGATCAATAATTTGTACAATTGTGGTCTGTATGAAATTAAATTGTTATATTCACATAAATGATATATTCTAATAGAAAAGTGGGATGACTGATGATGAGGCTTGCAGCCTTTGTCTGAGTGCCGAAGGGCGTAATGTTTTACGCCTGACGGGAGCAGCGAAAGTTGAATGGAGCCGAACCGGCCCACACGGGATTGGTTGAGGACAGCTCGCGCTGAATAAAGCGGGTATTGACATACGCCCGATTGGGTAGATTGTCGCCATTGTGTCTGCGTGCATAGAAGATTTTTTGAGCAGGAAGTCGGGAGAGTATAGTCAGCTCTCTTTAGTGGCCAGAAGAACAACCTGCTCCTAACTGATGATTCTGTGTTTGAAAACCATTTGAACGGAGAAGTTTGTCTGACAAGCTTATTGTGAAGCAGTTGGGCCCAGATCAGCCTGAACCTCAACAGCCCTGTGGTGTTCGTGGAAAATCAGACATCAGGAAATTGATTGAAATCCAACTATAACGTTAAGTGAGTAGCTCCTCTCGGGAGCAGAGAAACTGAAATAATATTGAACCTATCGCCCTACACGCACTTCGAACAATCAGAAGGGGCCGGTGAAATGTATTTTGATGTTTTCCAAACGCTTATCGCTTAACGTGTAACGTCGGTGCTGTAACGTTAAGCCTCGGTTATGAGACCGTAAGTAAATACTGTATAGGCCTAAC
>OMOT01039269.1:0-10920 GCA_900312575.1 Acanthochaenus luetkenii
AAAATGAAACTGAAACTATAAGTAAACAATATGTGTTACATTTGATGACAATTGCATTGAAAATGTATGAAATAACGAGACATAAAAACAAAATCTGCCACACGGACACTTGGATGCGAAGTTTGGCTGTGTGCTTGCTGTGGGGCTGACAGGAGTTGTTTAGCTTTGACTATTGATTGCTTGCAATCATTTGAAAGGGTAGAGTGTCTAGTTTCATATGATACCTCACACGGCAGCATTGAGTGAGTGGATCGTTCTCCATGCTGCGTTGTAGTGCTACTGCCTCTTCCATTTCAAGATCTTGTATTTTGGAACTCAAACATTTGGATGACTGCCTATCAGTTTTGCTTGGACCAAATACACTTGGGAGGATTGTTTTTGAAGCGTTAGATCCCCATTTTAATGTAAAAAAAGAAGAAGAAGGGCTTAAGAGGTTAATGGTCTCTGGTGGCTAAAAGGCCCTCTTTTGCTACAAACTTTCCAAGAGCGTGGGTAGCAGAGATTATATGGAACAAACAAAACCATAACACATAACTGCTTATCTGTAAACTGTGGCTTATGACTTGCACAATCTTCAAAAGGTGACATGGGATTAATGCCTTTTTTCAAGAAGCCTAGAACTTTGACATAAGGAGAGGAAATTAATTCACAGTCCACCATGATCATTAAGAATCTCCTCAAGTGCTTAAACTTTCATCTGGTTCATAATCAGATCACTGGCTTCTTGAAATGATTGCAGGCTAAGAAGCAGTGTGTTCTGGGCTTAGTTTGTAAACCATAAGGCTACTTACTAATGCAAATCATTGTATCTGTATCTTTGGTGTACAGAGCTCCCTTTGATGCATTAATCACAAACACGCCTGGGCTTGCACTCCCAGACACAAAAACATTTTGAGCATTCGGTACTCAACATTTCACATCAGTTTAGCTGTTTGGTTATGTATAGTGCTAATCTCCATGTTACATTTGAAATCCAGATGAGAGAGGGAGAAGTACCAGAGGAATGTGGTTTCTTGAAACTGAACCCTTGCAGCCAACATGCACTAGAGGCCTGCAGCCAACATGCACTAGAGGCCTGTCAACATGTAGCTGGGGCCAGCCACATTAAGGAGTCAAATGGGTAGCTGGGTGATGAAAAAATTATAAGGCACTAACTTAGTCATGAGCTAAAATTATTTTCAGATAAATGGGAGTTGATTTGAGCTGGTTGATTCTGAGCATGTGAACACTCATGTTCTTGGTCAAGGTCCCTTCAAAAATGAATAGCTTCTACAATATTGAGTTTAGACAAATGCTTTTTTTCAGTGTAAAAAAAGCTTCAATCCTCATTTACAATTCAGAAGCAGACTGTCAAATCCAAGCACTACAAAATAATTTATCCAATAAATAATGTACGCAAACTAGATTTCACCAATAAATGTTAGAGCATAGTGAAAGGATTTGCATCATGTGCCTAGGTTTACCAAAATGTTAAATCAAAGCACTGAGTAAAGTGATGGTCATGACTGAACTATGATTTCACAAATTTTTTAAATAATAAGAGGGGAATATTAGTGTTGTTGATTATAGCCAGAGTATCTTTGTTACACAGACATGACTCTCCTCTTATTCTGTTTACACCAGTTCTTTCCCATGTCTACTCCCATGTAATGTTCTTATCTTTCATCTTTATGATGAAAAGGGTGTACATTACTGTGCACATGTTAGAGTTTGATTCCTTCATTGAACACTAGGGATGGGTATTGTTAGGATTTTATTGATACTACTACTCTTATCGATACTGTTTATCGGTTCGGTACTTTATCGATACTCTTGTCGGTTCTTTTTGATTATTATCCTCTGTCATCCTTCCCGTTTAGAACCGGGTTTCGGGGGGCATCCCTATTGAACACTGCATGCTGGTGGGCCCTGCTATGAAAAAGCTTTAGGTGCCCTTAGGCCAACTTATGATACAGATTAGCCTAAATTGGCTGTAGTGAAGTACTCTCCAAGCTTAAGCGTGTGATTCCTCTGTCAATAAACCTACTGATGTGATTAGTCTATATAACTATTAAGGGGGCAGAAGCACAGTCAACAGCAGCACATCAACTTTTCAGAGAGAGATCAGCTCTGGATTATTACCAAGGATCACAAAGCAAGAAAGCTCTTATTGGTAAAAGGTCAGACCAAGTGATGATATGTCTATGTGATTGGCTCACAGGTAATACTATAGCCTATACAGTTCTTGGAATTGATTTCATACCAGCCTAGATCTGGGTTGCTACTTGGGCTAGGCCACAAATAGACAAATTACAATAGTGGTAATAGTGATACGTCCTGAAATGTTTGCATTAGTGCCCGTTTATAACCGTATCATTGATGAAAAAGCTCTTACGTTAATATGCCAACAAAATATATATGTCTGCAGGATGTGTGGGGTCCAATTATTGTATATCATCCAGTGACAAAATGACTTAATGTGATTACAAAATAAATCTCCAAACAGTGACTGTTAATTTGGTGGTGGTGGAGTTTTTAAAAAACAATTTAAAAAATAACACATTTGGTTAGTGGCTGACACTAATTTCTACTCTGCTGAAGGCAATGTGATAGATGTAGTGTTTTAATCGGAAAAAATATAATCTGTAAGCTTTTCTTCTTTTTTTTTTTTACTGTACTTCCTGGATGGTAACTTCTGAATATGCTAACCCATTTTCAAATCCACAATACTGAACAATTCTGATATTGGAGAACTTGAACATAGGCAGCCATCTCAGATTTCATACAAAATGGTTCAGGTATTATATTAGTCTGTGAGAGTATTATTATGGTATGAAAAGGTAAAAACCATGGGGATTCAAAACTAGTGGCAGCGTTTCTGCTTGCGATGTCCCTGTCATTGAACTGACTCTACACACAATGGATCTGGATCTGTTGCCGAATATTTTAGTGAAGCTAATATTACCAATATGTACCAAATAGCAAAGTGTACACACACACACAGGTACTACCTTCCATTTGGTCCAGAAGCTGAGCATGGCTGGGGAAGACTCACTGGAGTAGAACTTGTCGCCCCTGATTGTTTACGTCCATTGTCTGGAGTTGTCCTTTCCTGTGGCGTACCTCCTGTTTCGGTAGAACTGTCTTCAAGTGCCTCTTCGCCATTTTCAACGCTGGAAACGGTGCTGTGTTGTAATTCGTCTAATTCCTCCTCATCGCCCTCTCCCGATACCCCAGAGGACGAAGGGCTTGAAATCTCGATATTGCCCAGCTCCTCATAAGTCCTTCTGGGTGTGTCGAGATCTGGGCTACGATTGTTCAAATTCATATCACTTACACCCTTCAACACCACTTCACTCTCAATCACATCCGATGCCATGGGTTTCTCCCGTCGCCTAGCCGCTTGTACTGATCAGAGAGTCCGATACAGAAATGTTGAACCAATACCCCCAAACACTGGCTTAGTAGTTAGTATCCGTTAGCAAGCTACACCCGACACAACACTTCTTTATAAGCTGATAGCTAGCGTGCTAGCTATCGTTAGCCGTACTGCTAGCCAAGGGGACTCTTGTTGTTGACAGCTAACTATGCCAAATAACTGCGTATCATATTAGCCAAATAGTGTTAAAGTTCTTACAGGGTTCACAGATATGTATACTTTTTAAAAACGTGCGAACTCACGAGTCCAAAAAGTTAGCTAGCTTTGCATAAGCTGTGGTCCAAACCCTAAGCCCCTTTCCTTCCTTCCTTCCTTCCTTCCTCTAGAATCCACTTCTGCAAAAGTTGCTAATATTACGCTAGCTTGCTGGCTACCATCGTTAGCGAACGTAGCAGCCTACTAATGTTACCCAGTTAACGCCACCTAGAATCTATGAAATCGAGCTATAGTTTAAAACGTAGACGCAACGTCAAGACGACCGTTGGTGGAGCCATGTAACGTTACAGCATAAAGTGAGTAATCTATCTGTTGGTTTTAGTGAACCAGTCTTCCATTTACCTCAGCGGTACAGTTGCTCAGCTGCAGAAGTATGACGCTGGCTAACTAGCGTTAGCTGGCTAGACAGCCTTCTGTTGTTACTCCTCCACCCGCTAACGTAGAGCTAGAGCGCTTTATTTGAGTTGCCAGTTTCGAGTATTTTCCAGCAGGTTGGATTTAATACTACCGTCATCTCTCAGGCGGATAACAGCACACGGAGGTTTCAATACGTTGTTATCTTGATCTATCGTTTGATCTATCTTACCATTTGTTCAACAGTGTTTTTCTTCTTGCAGTAGCGGTATAGTTCTCGACACATCACTAACGTTCAGTAGCCCTAACTTAAGAAGACCAGACATTTTGGATGGCATGCGATCGGAACAAAATTGATTAAATACATTGCTCTCTCACCGTAGTTTAAAATCTGCCACACCCTCGCAGGGGGAATAATGAGTATGTTGTGTGACTGCTCAGTTAAAAAGTATGGGGAATTATCAAACCTGGCGCCCCTGCCCCGTCACGGTTTACCCCCCACCAGCCGTCGAACTGTCACTGCCCTCTGTTGGTCGTGATGATAAAATACACAAATAAATACAATTAAAATAATAAAATCAGTCTAACATCATGTCTGCATCTCTGCACCAATATTTAATTCAATAGATTCATTCATTTATTGTTCCCAGGCTCCAAAGACAGAGGCAGGCAGCAGTTGAGCTTTCTAGCAGCAGGTAGTTTGCTAGTATCCTGGGTTACTATTGAGAGATTTGGTGTCCTATAGTATTATTTTTTTAAGCATGGATATTGTCATATTTAAAGATATTGGATATTTGCACAAAATATTGGCTACTGGCAGCTTCACACCAGTCATTCAACCTCAGGTAGGTCTTACCTATGCCACCAATGACTGACAAATCTTTGCCACTAGGTGGCGGCAGATGCTTACTATACTACTGAAGTCTGGCGGATGCCTTTATTAATACAAATCAGGCGTTGCCCCAACTTCAAATCCTATAAAAACCAAGCTGGAGCAAAGTCTGAGACGTAATGAGGCGATCTTTGCTAAAAAATAATAATATAATAACTTACTTTTAACATAAAATGTTTAGATGGCATCCCCATTTATGTTGCTGAAAAAGGAGAAGAGATGGCAACATTTGCATTGACCAATTACATGTTTAATCTGCTTTGTGATTCAGAGAGTATTACACTACTTTTTATTTGTGATACTCTCATGCTATTATTTTTGCAATCACTTTTCAAGTGCGGCCCTATTATCAATATCCGTTCCTGGAGAGTAGAGAGAGTATCAGTCTGATTTAGCTTTAATAGCATCAACATTGGCTCGGACTTCCTTACTGAAAGAAGTCAGCTGCAACAAATGCACCATAATTTCTCTTTTGGGGATAGTCCGTTTTTATTAGTCAATTTTATTATCAGGCCTCTTGGTGGAAAATGAAAGATAGATCTAATACTGTATAATGATGAAGCCTGGCTAATACCTCCTCTGTGTGCAGTGGATCATTCAGTGCAATTTATAATTAACACATTGCTATTTACTCTGTTGGATCATTAGGCCTCATCACAAAAGGATAATCCAGTCAAATTGAGAGTGTATGCTTCCCTTCCACCTTCCACCATGGTGCTGTTTGCTAATGAGTCATGTTGCAATTATCCATCAAATAAAGACAAATGTTGCCTGTTAAGCCAAGACAAATCTATTGAGCCAGGCTACCAATTATAGAATAGAGATGTATTAATTTATCCTCAATATGTTTTAGATCATTTATAGCCTAAATGTTTTAAGAAATATAAATATAATGTTAAGCATAGAAATGAAAGTTTGATTACTTGTGCCTTTTGATATAAACTCTAGCTCTACTTTATCCTTGTTACAGTTGTTAAGATTATGCTGTAATCTAATCTAAACACATCTAATCATGTTTATTTACATAGCCCTTTTATACAAGCATGTCTCAATGGGCTTTTACATACATCATATATGCACTACATCATATACATACTGCATCATATACTACGTCATATGCATACTACATCATATACCATACTGCACACAAACACACTCAAGCCTATGGGCAAGTTAGAGTCTTCAGTTCACCTGACCTGTATGTCTTTGGCCTGTGATGCTTCTTTTTTTTCCCACAGTGAGAAACTAAATTGTCTAGTGTAGTGTAACGAACTTGTTTTCCTTGTTTCTACCCATCTTTGCTTTTTCATCACTTTTAAAGATAATCCTCCAAATGTTTGATGATGTTTGTGTTTTTTGACACAGAGGAGGATGAAGTGAGCGCTCAGAATATGATAAATGATCATGATAAGGAAGATTTTTAGCAACCCCCCCCACCCACCAAAAAAAAAGAAAGAAAGAAAAGAAAAGGATCATAAAACCAGAAATTGTAAACGTCTCTCCTCAACACATGAATAAGTGCAGCCGGGCAGCTATTGTTGTACATAGAGGTCTGCTGCATTAGCCTACCAGTTGTTTTGAATGATAAAAGATAAAGATGCATTGTGTGATGCAGGATGTGTCCGATTCCTCCTTTTAAAAGTAATAAAAGAACTCCAGAGCTCAACACAGATGCTGTAACAGCGCCCCTCCTTTCATCATGAAAGGAGGGGTGAATGTTATGATCAGAGATGGAAGCTGTAACCTATTTGTGAAGCAGTATCATTAGGGAGGTTCTCCAACCAATTTCCATAAGTGGGGTAGCGGGAAGTATTTAGGCTACTCGAAATATATATCTAATGAGAAAAGACAAAAAGGATTCGTGTGCATGATTTATGCAATCTCTTTCTGGGTGTCGATGAATAATTATTTATGATTGCAAAGTCTAAAAGGGAAGCAAGGCGATAGCAACCGCAAAGAGACTTGTGAAAAATGTAAAGAGGAAGTTAAATGATTATTTAAGGGAAGATGAAATATTTAATGGAAACAAACGAGCAAAACATTTAAATCGGCATGATAAATACTACTGAGTGTCATTAAAGTGGCCCTCATGGTTTGTGCTATTTGCTGCAGTAGCCATAAGGTCTTCGGAGTTCATACCACACTCACAATGATGTGAACTGAGGCCTCAGCCAATTGTTTTGGACATGCCAGTCATTACATGGGCATACTGGGTCTGTCCCCCAGGGCTGACCTAATAGCTGAGAAATATTAGCCTTTGGTTCGGTGTGGTTTGTACTGATGCCACAAGGCAGAAACAATTAATGTTTTACTGGTCCTTTTCAAGTTGAGGTTAGGGTTCTAAAACAACACATAGTAATATCAATTCTGAATATGGTTGACATTCTGCATAAGGATTTAGACTAATGTCTTTTAGTGTGATAGTGTCCATTGAGACAAAAGCCATACATTTGCTCTCTTTTGTGAATTTCACCTAACAACGTCGAATGAAAAATCTGTATTATGTATCACCATGCGTTCATTTGTTTTCCAAATGTGAAAATAATTAAATCAGCAAACAAATAATTATTCAAGTCAATGAGAACAATTATCTCAAAGGCGCCTCTGAGACTTGGATGTGCATACTGAATTGATTAATTATCCTGCTAAATATAATTGAGTGGAGCTAGATCTTTGACTGCTTCCTCTCGGTGTACTATGTATATATATACACAGTATATATACTGTGTATATATATAATAATATAATTGGTGTCATAATTTATCTGGGCATCATGAACAACAATGTTCATGATAGTCTCTCAGTGTCGCTTATCACAAACAAAGTGCTGTGCAGTCATGCCATAGAAGTTTCTATCTAAAAGTTGGCATGGCAAGAAATCAGATGCCCGTTCCAGGCTAGTCCTCTCTGACTTAATTTCCCATAAAACCTTAGGTGCTGTATAATATATCCTGATCTTTATATGATAAAGGAGAAGTGCACTGACCTGTGTTCTTCATACAGTCTGTCCCTGTTCCAGTTTCTCAGCGACGCTGTGTCACGCCCTTAGTAACCTGTGGACAGACTATTACTTACTTACAAGCCAGACTGCGTCAGAGACCATTACCTCTGTGAATGATGGGAAGGCAGCCCGAGCCCAACAGCTTTATTTCCCAGCTCGAGCTATCACATCCTGTTAACAATTCCGTGGCTCCACCGTAAAGGCTCTCTCTATCGGCCCACTCTGTCTTGATCGCCACCGAAGGGCCATCAGTCATCGGTAGTACAGGAATCCTCCATATTCACTTGTGAGTGACGCTATTTAGAATGATCCTGTCAGAATCCCTGTGCTGTTTATGTCCTCCACGGACCACCGTACTGTTTTGTGATTAAGGGATTTCATGCAATATCTATATGTGATATCGTCAAACTGAAGTTCATGTAATCAGTCTTTCACTCCGAGCAAATATTGGTCCATTTCGTGTGGGATCTTTAAAATGCGGAGATGAATTGAGTCAGAGGTTCAGCGCAGACATTTTTAATCACAGTGAACGTAGGAAGGCCATTGTCACTGTCAAACCAGATGAAGGTCAATTCATTTGCTAAGGATTTGCTTGTCATAACGTTTAATCGTTACGTCCTAATGATCCGTTTACGTGTGAAATCCGGTTGATATTTTATGTATAAGCACACATTCTATTCAAGGCCCTTTATTCTATTAACCTGTCCTTCCTTTATTGGATCCTTTCAAAGACGAATCCCATATGGCTTAGCCTTTGATAAATATGCTTTTAGGTCTACCTAATTAATGCATTCCGCTGTGATTTCTTCCTTCGCTTGTCACCCGCTCTTTAACCTCATAGCGAAGGAACAGACTTTTCCTACTCAAATTAAAGGTCCTCTGAGACCCCCGTACACGTGTGAGCTAATGATGCAGTGGGCTCTACAACTTGATATCTTGAGGGCCTTGTTGAAATGTTTTGAGAGAAATAAATTATATGACCTGACTATTATGGAGTGTGGATATTTTCCGAGCAAACATGTTTTAGTTTGCACGTCTCTCCTTAGCTGATACATATGACCCTTTCAGTTTGATAAACCCATGCATTTTGCTCAAAGTTGTTATTGGAGGAAGCGTTGCGGAGCAAACAGAATATCAATCGGACAGCAACTTTGTGGTTAGGTTGCGATAGTGGTTGGAATTTGAAGTACTTATGGCTGTTTTACAGTCAATGTAGCAAGTTAATGTTGTTTGATGATTTTTGCCATAGGGCTATAATCTGCATCATGAGAGCATAGGCACCATCTACAAATGTATTTGCATTCCGCTAAATGTTTTAATCAAAGTTAGCCTCATTGAGATATATATGGCAGAGGCCAACAGTCATGTCTAAAGCTTTGGTAAAAATAGCTGTCTCTAAATTCTCCAATAGATGGCATGACTCAATAGTGTTTAGACAGCGTTTCTGAAGGGACACTGGAGGATTGGCTTCCACTAACTCAGTCTGCCATTCCCAGTACCATCCCGCAAATTAATTACAGCAATGCAGCATTTTTAAACGTACCACTCAGTTTTTCCTTTTACTGCCAGCATAATTAACATTTCCAGCCACGTGACTAAGGGACCATTCATAGATATAATAAATGGGATAAGGTGGTGATCAGCGTAGACTCATGGTTATTTTAGGAAGTAATTCTACTTGATAAGTAAAAGGCCAGCTTGTAGTGTGAAGTGCAGCATACTGTATAGTGTCCATTGTCACTGAGTTATGGAATTGTGCAGCCCATAAAGTGCAATAAAAGACAGTACGTTAACGAATTACAAAATAAAATTAATTGATTACATGCATTCACTGGTGATAAACATTGTTTACAGCAGATCAGTAATATTAGTTATTTAGCAGCAGTAAGAAAGTTAATCTGTGCTTGAGGACTATTGGGCCTCAGACTCAGGATATGCAGACATGGTTATAGTAAAGGTGTACTATGCTTTGCATACAACTTTACTGCATTTAAAAAAAACAGCTAAGCGGCGAAACACTCCTAAAGGGTTTTCATTTGCCTGCCACTCTATCAGTCTTTTATTTATTTATTTATTATTCTTTTATTATTCTCTCAAAATACTCTCAAGATACAAAATAAAACACAAAATCTGTTTGACTGACATCATACACATATCTACATCTAAAAAGTGCTACTTGGAGTGATGCCATTGGGAAAGTTTTAGTTCCTTCAACAATCATCAAACAATCAAAGTTTTCCTGTGAATAAAAACTAAATGTTCACATCAAACCAAAATAAATTTCATCATATGGACCATTTATCATTCCTTATGGCAGTTCTTGCTGAGAGCTATAGAAACGGAATCCATTGCTTTAAGTAAGTTGTTGTCCGACTGGCACTGGTCTCATTCTTTCTTTCTGTGTGTCTCTGTGTGTTTTTGCGTGTCTTTGTCTCTCTCTGTGTGTCTCCCTCTCTATGTTATTTTTATTGGCCATGCAAGAGGACTCCAGAAAGACTATCACCTTGGTGCAAAGGCTTATGGGGATCCAAATAAACATAAACCCTTGTGATGTGTTCAGGCGGTGAAAGACAGGCGGACGGATGTAACTCATTTCTAATAGGAGGCAAGTTGGAAATTGAAGAAGTATGAAATAAGGAAACTTTAGCGCCCTCCTTGATCAACACATTTAGTATTCTGTCTGTCTGTCTGTCTGTCTGTCTGTCTGTCTGTCTGTCTGTCTGTCTGTCTGTCTGTCTGTCTGTCTGTCTGTCTGTCTGTCTGTCTGTCTGTCTGTCTGTCTGTCTGTCTGTCTGTCTGTCTGTCTGTCTATCTATCTATCTATCTATCTATCTATCTATCTATCTATCTATCTATCTATCTATCTATCTATCTATCTGTCTGTCTATCTATCTATCTATCTATCTATCTATCTATCTATCTATCTATCTATCTATCTATCTATCTATCACATAAAACCATAAATTGAGATTGGGATTTTCACTGAGGACAATGTTTTAAAGGCCTGTGCACACTAACCATAACTCTATAAAGAGTTCA
>OMOT01039276.1:0-10607 GCA_900312575.1 Acanthochaenus luetkenii
TTTTTTTAAAGAAACGTGTGTCCTGTGAGTTTACTGAGGTGTCCATCCTGGTCCTTTCTTGGTGTCGCCATAGTGCCACGAGTCCCGTCCTGTCGTTGTATCCCAACAACAACAACCTTTGTTATGTAACGTACTGATGCTGCTGTTGTTGGGGCTGCCGATGATATATATATATATATATATATATAGAGAGAGAGAGAGAGAGAGAGAGAGAGAGAGAGAGAGAGACCCCTGCTGCACTGACAGGCTCTCTGTACTTTCATCTCGTTCAGTGCTTCATCAAGGCCACCAGCACAGAGCAGAATGACATCACCGACTAGAGGAAGAAAAACACCACCCTCCTCCCCTCGTTATCAAATCTCACTGATGAAGCGATGGTCCTCCATCCCAAACGCGTCGGTTCCCTGCATGAATTAACTCCTCAATTATAAAATAAATAAACACAGGAACCAGAATTGGAACTGAATTGGAATTTCAGGAAGTTGAATTTAATTCAATGACGTTCTGTGAAATTCCATGTTTTTTTTCTTACCACATATCTGAGATTACATGTAGTGTTATGATCAATACTGAATATCATAACGTGTGAAAGGTACCTTTCAGGTGCATATCATGTCATACATAATTATGATTGAATGGATTATTTGATTCATAATGTTTGATTTATAATGTATAATGACAGTTTCTTAGAAGTGGAATTTCATGGACTTTATCATGCATTTCATATTGGCCACTGCTTATACCCGAATCCTATTTATTTATTTTTACAGTATTTTACTGCATTTTTGCATTATTAGATGATATACAGCAGAGCATAAAAGATGAGAAAGTTGACAAAAGTCATGATCAATGAAAATTGTAGGTACACTATATGCACCGTAGCTGCTGAACCACCAGGATCCTCCATTACATGGTTCTGTTTGTGTAAGCACTGGGCTGTGGGCCAAGGCATCACCTTTCAAGGCCCACAACTCTGACCCCCCGTTTGATCCCTGGGTATTGACTCCTCACATGATCAATAACTATCTACATGCGTGCTCTGTATTGGAAATAGATAACAAAGAGTGGAGAGGTTGTGACTAGAAACGGTTCAGTAGTGATACTGTATTAGTGGCATATATGTATTTAGCACTTTCCCTCAGCCTAATTATCATTGAGTCACAGTCCCGTCTAACTACCTCCACCAGACCACCACACCAAGTATAATGCATCGATACATGGAAGTGTCACTGCCATATTTATGGGCATGTGGGGTGATTGATGTGAATCAGGTCACAGGCTGTGGCTCACGTGATCTAGGGCAGAACTTCAGCCACCACAGAGCACAGACCTGATGCCTCAGGTCGGCAATGCTGCCTGCGACCCAAACACACACACACAGCACGTACACACTCATCCACTTTACATCTAGAATAACCGACAGATCGATGACAATCACATGACTCCCTTCAGAGATGATGATGACGACGACGTGAGGGTGTTAAGATGACCCGCCACACGGATTACGGTTGACGCGCGACTTGCCGCGCCACTCGCTGCGTCCAGAGAGGGAGCTGATGGCGCATGCACGCAGGACAGCCACCACCAACAGCGTGTCCTAATAATAACCACTAGATAGCTCCACTGCAGAGCTCGCCATCCCATCCACAACAAATACAACCCGCATTCCCCTGACCAAAAATAACGACATAGTCATCTTATAATACATGTTATAGGGATACTATACACATATCAAAGTACCTATAGGGATATTATAGTGGGTTTTTCCGTTAAGAGTCTACCTGAAGTCTTGAGGTATGCAGCATTCGGTGTCAAATAGTGGTAGAAGTTGCCTCGATTAAAAGTGCAGGCTGTGCATAACTAGTTCAAAGCTAGAATAAGCTTCATAATAGGAAAACACGGCGTAACAACAAATGCATCAGTGGCAAGAGAGTGCAGAAAAGCTGATTTTACCTTTGAAGGGAAGAAAAATTATCTCCACGTAGCCTAGAAAATGTCGCACCTCCTCGATTCCGTCGTGGCAGTGCCAATCCTAAACCCCCTTTCGCATTCCTTTCCAGGCAAATTCCCTCTCGAGCCCTGGCAAGTCCTGCAGAGACGCAATGTTTTGACGCGCAGCGATGCCCAGCAGAGTTTTGAAGAGGGGAGCGCAGAGTCGGAAAGTATCCCGTCGAAGCGAGAGGGGTCACTCCTGCTTACTTCCGTCTTCGCGTAAATCCCGTTATGCAGACCGGACCGCTTCTTTTGGGATGGGAGTCAAAGAGAGTGTCTCACATTCGAGCCTGTGTCTTTTTATCCTGCGGGTTTGATTTAGCCAGACAGCGTGATGTTTAAGGTCTTCGTAAGATACCGACAGCGTCGTAAGACCGTGACATGTCTCCAAAATAGTACAAAAAACAATACAAAAACACGATTGTTGTTCGAGTGCTCCTTTCGCGCATGCGTAGTATGGTGATATCTGATGTCAACAATGAATATTTATATCGTTTCTTGGACAAAGTAGCTGCTGTTATCAACAAATTAGCTAGCTATCCAACTACTCCGTGGTATTCCGATTCTAGACGGTTGTTCGCTATCCCGGTCTACGGACAAGGGTTTCCATAGGCTGGACTAGGATGTGAACCATCTTGACAGCCAAGTGCAGGATCTTTGGCAGATATCACGCTGGACGTCGATTTAATGAATAACTGACAGGCGTATCAGCCAATCAACAAAGTGATGAGGCATAGCAACACCAAGCGTATTGGTCGTGAGCAGACGGGGAGTAACCAATAATCTCACCGGAGGATCGTGTTGTATTGATTCCCTGGAACTGATACCTGCCAGCATAGTGTTATGAAAGAGCAGACTGTTCGAGAGGAACAGCTCGTACTGAGCAGCAGACCCTTTAGCTCTCATTAAAGCGACATGATTCCTGCGAGGTGGCTGAAGACACCCTGTTGTACCCGCGTGGACGACTTTCATGCAAGAAAACATGTCCGCTTTATTCCGAAAACTTCGTATAAATCCCTTCGGCCAACAGCGCCATCTCCTGCCAACCGTTACTGCCGCCTTTGATACGTGTGATGTTGATAATGCAGTTTTCCGTCCCGAGACAGAACATCAGATTCCACCCCCCGTTTAAAAAAACACGAGGTCACTGTCCACACATACAGTACATATGACACTTATATCAAATGTTTTGCAGCGTTTATTGATTTGGTAGAGACAACCTTAAACATCAATGATCTCCCTGCAAATCAAATGCCACCTTAACAGGCCCACATAACGAGGTCCCACGGATTGGGTCAGCAAAATCACAACATATCCAAATACAACAGCTTAACAAATGTTCATTTGAGCATGCAAAACAAATGCACACAGTACACCACATGTAATCAAAACATTGAGTCATTTTCTTTGAGTATATTAATCTCTATACAATCTGTAATATGATTGCAAAATCACAGTTTTCACTGAAAGAATAATGATCTTATCTGCAGTTGTTTTCCAAAACATCAGACCTTCTACAAGAACACCCGATTAACACCTGTGCATATTTCACCCATAAAAAACAAAATACTATTTTGACTTTGATATAAATAAAAAATATTGGGAGTAGAGAGCTTCAGTGGTATAATAATCTTAATGAACTTTAGACATTAAAACTTTGACAACCAGGTAGAGAGCAAGGCATTGTTAGACATCTTTTGTCTATAATTATATTTAAATCACAACTAACTGCAAAAAAGCAATCAGGAAACATGTAGCCAGTGGCGGTATCGCTATGCCTCTCCTGTGTTTACAATACTTTAAAAGTATCCTTAAAACATCCTAAAAAACCCACACAAAAAATTCTTCACATTTCCTAAAATACACATTCCCATCAAATTTCATAACACTGGTGAAATAGATAAGACTCTAAACTGAACTAAAACAAACAGAACATTTTTAATCAATCAATTTAATTGGATTTAGAGCAAAATCTGGAGAGTAAGCAACTAATCACAAACTCATAAAAACTTTTTACAGCATAACAATCATTGTCTTTTCAAACAACATATAAAAACAGACATTTTTACAGTACAATCCACAGATCAATTTAATTTAACCTTAATCCAGGAGCAGTGGCAATGCCTCCTTCAATAGTCACATTGTGCATGTTTGTTTGAAACCAGATCTCAGTCCGTCAGTGAAGCTCAGGGCTTGTGTGAGTTACCACTAGTAGCCAACATTGGTTTTTCGCTGCTCATGGTATATATACATATATCTTACAACTGTTCAAATTTCTATATTACTGTAATGCTTTAAACACTGGTAAAATAACTCATTCAACCAAACATCACTGTTAAATGACTTAGTAAGTATTGGTAATTATAGCTGCATCTGCCGGTGTTGAAGGGAACTGACAGAAAGCCTCTAATACAATATTATCACAATACTTGGGTCATGTTTTTTTAACTTAAAGGCATTAAAAAGCTAAAGTAATGTCCTTACATTAATACAATTGCAACAACAACAACAAAATCAATGGAAATTCACCAGTGCAGGGTGTACAGCATGGGGGTGATCCCGACTGATTGTAAAACACAGTCAGACAATACCCCCACTGGAATGCAGGCAGTAATGGTGAACACGTGGGGATGTTTTGGCAGCTCACTGGGGCTTAGTAATGCCATTCCTCTCTATGAAGTCATAAAGCTTAGTGGGAAAATCTGTCATAACGCCTGTGGCTCCCAAGTCAAATGCCCTCTGGAAGTCCTCCTCGTCATTCAGCACCCAAATATATACCTGAAACCAGAAACGGAGCACATATGGTTAACAACCTTTTAGGTAACTTTTTGGTAGAACCCTTTAAATATAAAAATAAAAGATTTTTCTATGTAGCACCCAGAATTGACCAAATATTCAATACATTGTAGAATCACAAAATGGCACCCCTATGATATAAGCAAAGAACAGTTTTGGTGTTACACTGAAATACAAAAATAAACTGTGATAAAGTGTCTTAATAGGTGTTGGGCCACCACCGCTTGTTATTATTAAACAATACACTTTACATTTGATACGTACTCAAGGTGCCTATATATAGAACTGTTTTTCCATAGTTGCAAGAGCTACTACAGAGGCACAAATAGCAGTCTTACCTGTATCCCCCTGGCAGTTAGATGGTCAAACAGAGCTTTTCTCATCAGCAAGCTGCAACAGGGGAAAAAAATCATCAGCAGGGAGCATTAGAAAAGTGGTGAAGATTCATCCATCCATCTTCAACCGCTTATCCAAAGTCGGGTCGCAGAGGTAGCAGCTCCAGCAGGGGGATCCCAAGGCGTTTCCAGGCCAGTGGAGATATAATCCCTCCACCTAGTCCTCGGTCTGCCCCGTGGTCTCCTCCCAGCTGGACGTGCCTGGAAAACCTCCCTAAGGAGGCGACCAGGTGGCGTCCTTACAAGATGCCTGAACCACCTCAACTGGCTCCTTTTGACGCAAAGGAGCAGAGGCTCAACTCAGAGTCTCTCACGGATGACTGAGCTTCTTACCTTGTCCCTAAGGGAGATGCCATACCACTCCCGCTGCTCCGATTCTCCGGCCCATCTCACGCTCCATTGTCCCCTCACTCGCGAACAAGACCCCGAGATACTTGAACTCCTTCACTTGGGGTAAGGACTCATTCCCTACTCGAATGGAATATGCCAGCTTTTAATACCACTTCTTGACAGAGTGATCATTTTCTCCTTTTTTCCTTTATTATTTACGTGGACTTAATACTCTACATTTACTAGCACCAATAAAAGAACTCATACTACAGTATATGTGAGCATGGTTAGGAGCAAAATCACACCAGCCACATTACTTTGCGCTGAGGTCATAAATGCATTCTCAACTAGAAAATACGCTTTAAGTACTTTGGAAGTATACAGCGGTATGAAAGTAAAATATGACACAGAGACCGACAGACATAGGGATGGGTATTGTTTGGATTTTATCAATGCCGATACTTATCTATACTTCTATCGATACTAATCTCCATAATTCTGTGCCCCCCCCAAAAAAAGACATGCTGTGAAAATAATTACGTTATTTTATTATTACTTTTAGCAGAAATAACAACAGTTATTTGGATAACAGTAGCTCAGGAGGTAAGAGTTCCTGCCCCACAACCACAAGGTTGGCGGTTTGAGTCCAGCTCCACCTGGGGAAAAATCTGTCGTAGTGTCCTTGAGGGAGACCAGGTTGTTGCCTTGCATGGCTGCCTCCGCCAATGGTATGAAATGTAAGTCACTTTGGATAAAAGCGCCTGCTGTAATGTAATGTATCATACATACATGTAATCTGCATAATAACACATTATGATGTTGAATAAAAACAGTTGTCAGAGCAGATTGTGAGCAAAAAATATTTGTATTTTGTATTGATGATAGAGTATAGAACAGTGCAACAGTGTTGGAAATTGTGCCTGTTGCTTTAAGTGTGTTGCATTCTGGGTAGTGAGGGCAGCCATGTTTTCCCATGTGTCTTTTCCTATATACAGAGACAGTCTGTGTGTTTAGCAGTCGGTAGAGCAGTCAGTAGAGCAGACAGCCAGCCAGTGCAACAAAATAATAACTTGGGCACGGCTCTCCGCTCCGCTAAATATACGCGACTGGTCTATTTTTGCCGCATTGGCTCACGTCTCTGAAGAGTGGAATTCACTTGTGAATGTATATGTCACAGACAGATGGATGGACAGAATCACAGACAAACAGACAGAGGCGAAAACATAACCTCTCACCAACTCCGTTGGCACGGAGCCCTACAGGTATCACAGGAGAATATTTTGATAAATCATGCCCTCAAAATAGTAATCCGTGCCCTCAAATTACTACAACGTTGTGCCAAACCCTGTTTCAGTCTAAGCTAAATACCTGTATTAAATCCAAGCTGTCCATAGTGAGTGTGTCGAGAGGACTAATACGGAAAAGGGGATTGAATTGGAGGTGAAAAATCGAGAAAATCGAACGCAAGAAAAACTAATTTGAGGGAACTAATTAAGTAATTAGAGGGCACAAATCAGTATTTTGAGGGGACAATTTATCCAAATATTCTCCTCTGACATTGAGGTAATACATCATGCACTGATGGTTTTATAGTGTTACCAATACTGCTTCCCTCAATGGCTGTTCTGAACCTTGCTCATTGATTTTCTCCACAGAAGGAGTCAATGCAGTGATGAGCTCTGCTGCAGCAAAGAGGGTCAGTAAGTTCACAGCCAAGAGAGGAAGGGAAAGAGGGAGGGATTTGTACAATAAAATAGGAGAGAAGAGAAGAAAAAGAAGAGGCAGCTACAGGAGGCAAGGAACATGGTCTCACTCTCATGGGAAACTGGTTTATGTGTATTTTTAAACAGTGGTCTGGGATAGCTTTTTAAGTTGTGGTGATAGCTGCATTTCAGGTTACAGTGAAGAAATGATTGTAATCTCATGTAGAGTGCTTGGTGTATGTCTTTAGCTACATGAGCCTGCTTTATAATCAGCCCAAATCAAATGGAGGAAATGGGATTGGAGAAGCATCTTGGCTAGAGTATAACACTGATGGTCATTATCACAGCTCGTTCCTGAGATATATTTAGAGAAAACTCTACAGGAATAAACCAAAATAGGTAGATTGGCCCATTGGCCACTTTAGCTGTTATGAGATGAGAACATAGACACCAAAATCATCCATATGTCCCCAATAGATCATTGGCTCTGGTGCTCCATGCTATAACATTCACTATGTTGAGTGCTAGTAGGTCACTAGCATTATCCAAAGTAAGAAGACTGACCTTTTAACAATTCAACATTGTTAGTGGTTTGTATTATATTACTTATAGATTCATAAATGGAAAAAAAATAATATAATTAGCTAAATATATTTGATGTAGATGTAGCCAGGTTTAATTTTGGAACTATTTCATGTGAGCAACCACGTATTCATCTCTGGCACAGTGGCTTTTGCTTACCACCACCTTCACTTCCTATGGAAACAGGGTAAGTAGTCCCTGCTAGTTCAAAACAGTATATTATTTTAGTATCATATTTTGTGTCTCCTACACTAAACTGCATTAGCCACATATAATTTAAGATTACTTACCATTTAGCTTGAGCTGTTTTCTCACTTTTGAAGTAATGCTAGTCGCCTGCTATCACTCAACCTAGTGTATACTAAAGTGTTAGCATGGAGCACCAGAGTTAATGATCTACCAGAAAGATGTTCATCACGTCATGTCAACACAATAACACACACTGCAATGAGATCTTCCTGCATCCAATGTCCGATTATCCGTTGCCTGAAACTTGTGTATACTGCGGTATTCAATATTTTATCTTAACTAGCATGAGCTTATGGCAACTAGACCGTTGTTGCTGTAAATACTATCTACCGACTGTGAAAAAGTGTTCACGTCAACCTCCTAGTGTTAAGTAGGACATGTGGTTTTTTTCTAATGTTTGTTTTTTTCAAGTCTTGTTTTATGTCCTGTAAAGTACCTTGGGTGTCTTGAAAGGCGCCTCCAAATAAAACGTATTATTATTATTATCAAATTGTGTAAAACATGTGTTCTTTCAAGCTGAAGCAACAAAATCCCATTCTTCCAATATAACTTGAACGGGGCAGAAGACTAGCACACTTTTTGAATTCAACTGTTGGAGATTACCTCTTTGTTAAGTGATAACATTTTGAACACAATCAATCGTCATGATGTAAAAAACTAGGAAAATAAGGCCCCGGTTGGAAATAACTGTAATGATCCTTTAAGATTAAGTTGAAAGATCTGTAAGGTTTTAAGCACCATCCTCACCTGGTCCCCCCAGTGTTATTGACAGCCATCCTACTATTTGTTCCAGTCCCTGGATAAGTTGAAAATGAAAAAACAAGTTGGTCAAAATAGTTTTTAGTTTTTAGTTTGAACTTGGTTTATTTTCCACTATTTTTAAACAACATAATATTATGGAGGACCAGATATGCAAAATAAAAGAAAAAGAAAAAACAGAATAAATAAATAAATGGTTCTATATTATTTGTAGTTCTTTGTTTATTTGTATTTCAAAAGCAGTGTCTCCTTATGAATGGAATTAATCCTTTATGTCTGTGTATGCATATGAGGAAGCATTCATGAGTCATTTCCACTGCAGATACAAGCAACCAGAAGTAATTTATTTTGTTGTTGTTTACATTCCTTGTCAAAGACCAAATTGGTGACTTTTAAATTAAGCCAATGGGCTTAGAATTTTGTAGTAGCTGTATTTTAGAGACTAGAAAGAAAGAGGACATCCTGGAGCTGAGAGGGATAGAGGAGAGGTGGGTGGGACTGCAGTTGTGTGTGTGTGTGTGTGTGTGTGTAAATGGTGGTTTATGTGTGTTGTCTCTCAATGCAAACTTGTTTTTAGTTAATCCATTAATCAGTAAGTGGAAAACTTGCACATCCAAAAAGGTTAGTGCAGGTGCATCAGAGAAAAGCAGTAGCCTAGATTCAAACTTCTTCTTTTTTTCATAGTTAATCCTCTAATAAATTACAGTATTCTGGATTACGGTTTTCATTTAGTGATTTATTGCATCATTATGTGTCATATTTGTTGTTTTCTTAAACCCATTTCCAATCTTCATCAATGCCCAATCTACACATTATAACCTGAAATTCTAATGTTAAGTATATCTAAGATTACGTCATTGACAAATACAGTAAAGAAAACGATTGAAGTTTTCGTATATATTTTAGCCTATTTAGACTGCATGCATTGGTCCCAATTAAACCGCTCATAATAGTTAGTTACAAGAGTTCAATTCTAACTCGACAACAACAACAAAATAATTTTGGGCCCCAGAGACAAAATCTTATCAAATGGTTCCCTAATATGTGTCTGAGGATCCGTGACATGAACACATTTGACTATAAGGTAGCCATACCCCCAAAAGCAGAGTGGTGTGACCATCTACTCCTGTTGGCTCAACTCACCGTGGCAAAGGATGTTGTGTGACTCCAGATGCACTGAAGCAGAACTCCTGTTCACCTTTTGGGAAGAGAAGAGAAGAGCGTCCCATCCCTACTAATTGAGACGCTGTAGATTCGCCGTATTTACCTAAATGAAATTCTGTTTTCGAGTATTGACACTGGCAGGAAATGTTCTCCACACAGGAAGTGACAAAACTTAAGAACAAGGTCCAAACTGTCTCCTAAGCAGTCCTTGATACATTTGTACAAAATCATCACAGATAAACATGTGCATGCTGTGTGCAGTTTACTAATGTCACCTTACAGGATTTCTGGGTATTTAAGTTTTCAACATTTTCTAATAGTTACCACTCACTGCCAGTTGGACCCCCCAACTTGCGAAATTGACTTTAACAGATGGCTCTCTAATGTTACGCATTATGGCTGTGTTTTACACTAATTTGCTTGGTTAAAATGGAGACCTACAAACGACTGCCAAAGATTAGCAGGAGAAAACAGAGCTGTCCAAATGGAAGAACTGCAGCCAAATCTGGACCCAAATCTATCAGCCAAGAAAAGCAGGCATTGCTAAATAATGTGTGTGTGACTGAGTGAGTGACTGAGTGAGAGAGAGAGAGAGAGAGAGAGAGAGAGAGAGAGAGAGAGAGAGAGAGAGAGACAC
>OMOT01039277.1:0-16368 GCA_900312575.1 Acanthochaenus luetkenii
TTTGAGGCTGGCTGTGGTTATATGAATTGAATTACTGATGAAAAAAACAAAACTTTTATGAAGTAGATTTTAGATGGTTAAAAAGTGAAAGGCCCAAAGATGTGATATATGATTCACACCTGAGTCATAAGGTATTTATAGATACCTTTTGTATGGTTTGTTGTAGCCTACCTCAGTGGGAGATGGGTGGGTTTTACCACAGAGGGCAATTTAAAAAAATCAAAATCAAAACAGTGTGTGTTAAATTGTGTATTTGTGGGGGAAATGTAGCTAAAATATAATCTTTTGTTAATTTCACATTTCCTCTTGGAAGTGGTTGTAGATTTCTTCTGTGGTGTCACACTGCTGAATGAATGTAGAAGAAACACTGCAGCCTCTGTCAAAGTGTAACGTCCTGTAAAGGTCTCCTGATGAACTGAGTGCGGTCTCAGTCAGACATGGTGCTTGATCTTACACACACATTTTAGTTGACCAAACAATAGACAATATCCTTAGAATGATCATTGTATAATAGTAGAAGTTAAGTTAGGTAAAGAAATAACGGCAAGGGAGAAAATGTAGAAAAGCCTTAACCGGCCACAGTGCTGCATAATGCGTTAAACATCTGTCACATGACTAATCCTCCAATATTTCCGCAAGTTGGTATGGAATTCCTGACATTTTTTTCACGAGTGTGCCGCAACGTGCACCAGCAACTTCAAGGCCCCTAATTAGAGGCCTTGGTGGTGCAAACCGGCAGACGGACTCCTTCAACAGGTGGATAACAAGACTGTCCTGCAAAGCCAGACTGCAGAAACGGTGTGAGCAGTGAAACAGAAGTATTGTGGGCATAGAAATGAATATTTTAATAGCGTTTGATATTCATTTTTGTTTCTATGAAATCTGAACCCTAGCCATTACCTTTTTACAATTAAAAGTAGTTACCGCTGTTATTGTAGGAGACTATAGTAGGAGCTCCTCACCTACATTGTTATCAAATATCTATTTTGATATAACCTTGAAACATGACATTTACTGAAATGACACATGATGCCCCTTTATTATGGAATATGTGAAGTGTGAGTTGATGATGTTCTAAAATAAGTATCCATGAAATGACCCAGTGACCATGGGTTGATCGCCAAGGAGAAATCCCACATGAATGAAGAATGAGGGGTAAAATGAGATTGGAGTCTTAATGAGCAGAGTTAAAGGAGTTCGCTGGTGGAACTGGGAGAAAGAGGGACAGCCACCCAGACAGATGGCAACATGTTTCAATGAAGGGGTTTACCACACTGGAGGAATTTGACCTAGAAATGGCTGGAAAATATTTCTTTGCTGGCGACGTTTTCAGGCACAGCAGAAACCACCCTGCAGAAATTGTCACTTTTTTTTTTACAGACCTTTTTCCAAACATGTTTCCTTGGAGATTTGTTTAATGCAAACACTGTACGTGAGTCTTGAAGGTGTTTTGCGGTAGAACTGCGAGTGCTGTTGACCCAGCGGACATGCCATGTTTACAATCTAACACAAACATATTTAATTTGCACTCAAAAATGGCTACGCAATAGCATGTTTGTGAGAACAACACACACACAAATGGAGAGAGTGTAGGTCATGTACGCACTGTTTCTGTTTTGAATCTTCAATTGCTATTTGAACCTAAAGGTTTTGACAAAACCTTTCTCTCTTCCGCTGCCATTTGTTGCAGGTGTAACTGGAGCGCGAGTCCCGGCTTACGATTTCCGCCCTGATAACAGTCTGTGCTGTGTTTGTGTTTTGTCCCATAGGAGCTACTGACTGCAGACTATTTGAAGTGGCTTTTAATCAACGAAAAGGAGGCAAGAAAATGACCTGAATAGCGCCAAGGGCGATAGACAAACTGGTGCAAATGTGTCTGTGATCATTTCCCAATTTCACCTACGAGGCACACGCGGATGCATCAACACACACGGACATACGCAGACGTATTCACAAACCCTGCCCTGCCGTCCACCCCAGTCCTCCATGGATTCCTACAACTTCCACTTTGAGAGAATGAGTAACGTGGACCTGCATCCCCTGAGCCTGCCTGTCAGCCGGCTCTCCCCAGCCAAGTCCAACAGCAGTATCGTCGACCAGCTTGCCCACCACCAACACGGCAAAGGAGACTCTGCCTACAGCTCCTTCTCCGGCGGATCCACCGCCCCAGACTACCCCTCTCCCTTCCTCCCGGACGACCTGCAGTCCAGCTCCCTCAACCACTATGCTGATCTCAAGTATGTAAAGGCCATTTACCACCCTGGTCAGGTTCTGCAGTCTGACTCAAAGACCATGGACCAGCTGTATCGCTCCATGGAGGCGATCTCACAGCAGTATCGCCACAATAACAATAACATTAACTACCACAGCCACAATGGCAATGATGGCTGCCGCACCAGTAACAAACCACTCTGCAACCAAGAAGTCCCTGCAGTGGCTCCATCCCAAGGTCCTTACCCTCCTCTTCGTCCTCCTCCACCCCCAGCACGCCTGGATAGTTTCATAGCCACAAGGAACCTGGAGAACAGCTTGGCCCACCACCAGGGCACTGAGCCTCAACCTCAGCAGCCCCAGCTGCAACAACAGCCAAGGCCCCACTCTCAGCTCCCTCCACAGCCCCAGCCTCTATACTCCCCAAGACCCCAGACAGCTCATCTAGACTCTGGTCTAAGAACTGACCCAGTGTACGGAGGTTGGTGGAGCTCCCAACAACAGCCACAGCCTCAGCAGCCACCTAGCTACCGAACCCACCTCCAGCCCCATGATCGGACCAGGGAGCCGTTGAACCCAGAACACGTTTTCATCACGGATAATAAAGCTGCCTGTGAGCAGCAGAAGTCAGAAAACATCTTAAGCCGATCCCCTCCTCAGGGCATGAGCCAGACTGAGCACCCGAAACCCAGACAGCCTTCAAACAGTGGCGGACGTAATGGAGACCACCGTAACAACAACAGCAACAGCGGTGGCAGCGCCCATTTTGAGGGTCAGCGTAAAAGGGCGCACTCTGCCCATGATTGTCTTGGTCCGGAGCCGACCCGAGCTGCCAGCCCCTGGAATGCTGCTCAGAGCGTTATCAACAGCAGCATCCAGCACAAGGGTCAGTTCTATTTTGTCACGGGTGTGTGTAAACTGTCCGAATCTGGTTTGAGGACACAATCTGCATCTCCATGTGTGTCTGAGGCAGGGAGTGAGAGCTCCACTGTGGTGGAGACACACCGGCTGAGGGAGAAGGAGAGCGAGAAAGAAAAATGTCACAGCACACCGGATAATTTGTTTAGGCCTCACACCGCCAATGATATGATTCCAGATGAGAGAGAGGTTTTCACTTCTGTGACCGTGGGCCAGTACCTAATCTCCAGGAGCCAGGCTGAGGAGAACAGACCCTCTCCCATGTTGACACAGTCCTCCCGCAGTTTTGACGCCTTGGAACAAATCCACATGACTCCGAGTCGGGAGATAGGCCGCCACACTGCCAACAACCCTATATTCTACTGTGGGCCTGAGAAAAACGGCCCATCAGCATCGATCTCACAAGTGAAGGAGGTCACCTCATCGATCAGCACGGAACAGCCCAGCCACTACAAGAGAGAAGAGCAGGAGAAGAGGGGGCGAAGGCAGCCCTTGGGGGATGTACCCAGCGAGAGGATAAACAAGGAAACCACCCCGCTTCTGTACCACCTCACCGGAGCCAGCAGGGCGGCACTGAAGCCTAAAAAGGATGATTTCAGGTCGAAAGGCAAAGAGGCAATCCTAAACAAAACGGGTTATGTAGAAGTCGCTGTTAACGGCAATGAGAGATCTCCACATGGTGAAGCGGCCAAGGAGGATAATGGGGAAGTTATCTTGCATGTCTGTAACGCCGTGGACGACTCGTTCACAAAGTACTACAAGGAGAAGCTGAAGGATGCCCAATCGAAAGTCTTGAGGGAGACGTCATTTAAACGGAGGGACCTGCAGCTGTCTTGGCCGCACCGGATCAGACAAAAACCCGAGCTGAGACCTATGGTGATTCATGCCTTCTCCTCATCGCAAGACTCTGAGACTTCAACAGACACACTAACCCCTTCTGTGACCTCTGAGGAGACGGAGAGAGGGAGCGTGAAGGAAGAAGTGAGGGGACAAGAGGAGGAGAGGGAGAAAGAGAGCGAAAAGGAAAATGGGAGGCCGGTAAATGTAGCCCAGCCCCAGGTGGCACGCATCGGAGGCAGGAGGCGCTTTACTTCAGAGCAGAAGAAGATGTACTACTCTGAACCAGAGAAGCTCAACCAGCTTGGCGGCACCCCCAACCACTCCACCTGCCGCTCCCTTGGCAACGATACTGAGAACCTCTTTCTAGTTGAACGTGAGGTGGAGGAATCTGTGCGGCAAGGAGAACAGGGATTGGTTGCAGCAAGAAGGATGATGTTTGAGACCAGAGGCCGGACCCTATCGGCTTCCAACCTTTCTAAGACCAACCTAAAACACCTCCAACACAAGGCCCTGGTGGAGTACATGGAGCGTAAGACATGCCAGAAAGTGGCTGAGCCCCAGCAGCCGGGGCCTCAATTACCACCTCCACCTAGACAGAGGCACTCCATGGGGGAGAAGCCATTTGACTGGGGTCCCAGGCCTCTGTCGGGATGTCCTGAAAGTAAAAGCCCCAAGAAGAAACTCCACAGGCCTCACTCTGCCGGCCGCATCCTTGACTCCTCTACCAGCTCCATCAGGTAGGAAAGAAAATGAGCGGGAGAGAGAGAGAGAGATAAATCTCATTTGATATTCTTGACATGGGTGAAATCAGATTTGTGAAGTTAAGTCCTCCCCTTTTAATTTCCCCAAAAACCCAGGTATGCCCAGTTCGTCTCAGCACAATCTGGTTCAGTCCAATGTGACGACCGACTCCATCCACCCAACTGGAGGGAGAACCAGGGTCCGTCTCAGGGGAAGTCTGCCTCAGTGGAGAATCTGTTGGGCCAGCCAGAACCACCGAGTTTTTTCCGGAACAGATCCACATCCACACCACATGCGTTTCAGGTGAGGCCGTTTAAACGTGAGCCCTTTTGACGTTTTCTTCTTCCTCTTCTCCCTTGTTGTTTTTGTTATCGATTATGGGTATTCCAAAAATCTATCTCTAAATATCCATTTTAAACTTTCTGTTAAAAATGGACAATGTGTTACCCAGTTATTTAGTTGTCTCACATTGTTGTGCGTCATTCTTTCCTGCCAATGAGCAAAATGTGTCTGTCAGACCAATCAGATATTGGTCAGAAATCATAGATTCAACCTTGCATAGTGTAGCAAAGTCTTCCTATCTGTTACTCCAACTAAGTTTGAACAAATACTTTTTGACCCAGGTCCGGCAGGTAAATGTGGTATTTTACACTATTTTCACATACCCCGTTATTAGATTCAATAGAAAGATTTAGAGATTTCTACTGATCAAATAATTCTACTGTTGCCTTTTGATTCTTCTGGTTCTGCAGGCGCATGGCTACAAGAAGGACCCTTCACCAGTTAATACTATGGAAACCCGCAGGTATGTACCAGTGCTGCAGACAAATTGGGACATTTGTATTGGTTTTGGGTCAGGAAGGTATTAGGTCAGTGGTGTGTGCTGTGGCACAGAATCTCAAGTCGAGCCTTTGTGCCACTGAAAGTCAACACCCACCAGCTCGACTGTAGCAGGCCAACATTCCTTTCGCAAGATTCATGCACGTACTGTCAAATAAGTCGTTGACTGAAACCTTTTTAAGGGAGTTAGCCCGTTTCTGAAAGCTGTTGTAGTTTATAGCGGTATCAACTCTGCAGTTGCCCTCAAATACATTTCCTATCAGCATGTGAAAATAGTTATTAGGAGGTCAAGCCCATAGGTTTGACTGTGTTTCTCTCTACATTAGAAGACTAAAACATTCAACCCTATAAACTAATCATGGTTTATATGAATTGCATAGCTGAAGCTACACAATTCAATATTGCATATTAATTGCAGTCTCCAGAAGAATGCCAACGAGGAGTCCTTGGCAAGGCCGGCCCCTGAGGGCCAGCAGCGTGTCCGTGTGGTTGCACAGAGGGGGAAGTCCATGGAAGAGCTCGGAGCATCAAAGTTCACAAAACCCTGGGCGCTGAGTAAGAGTACTGAGCAGCTGGACCAACTGTGGAGACGTTCGACCGGACCAGGGGTGCTGCTGGGACCGGACAGGGAGAAGAGGAGCGTGTCGTTCTTCGGCGAGGGCCGAGGAGAGAAGGCCCAGGGACAGGGAAGGGAGAGAAGGAACCAATGGGTATCGGAGAAAGCAGGGCAGGGACAAGAAAATGTTGACCAGAAAAACACTCAGGGACAGAACCAAAACCAAACGCAGAAAAAGTTCCTGTTGAAACCGGATTCGGCACCACTGCTGGGCAGTGAGGACGATGCCGGGCCTATCGCAACTGCGGGAACCAGGGACTCGAATAGGTCCACCTCCCCAGCCCCCAGCTCCTCTTCCCGTGTCAGGGTTCACTCTGGATCTCCTGGATCCCACGGGTCTATCACAGATGAGGTCCGGCTCAGCAGACCCTCCAGCGAGGCTTCTAACCCTCCGTCCCCCAGAGGTCAAGAGACCAGTGAGAGAGAGCTCAAATCCATCTCCTCCACCCCCAACCAGACAAAGCCTAGTTCCAGGTAAGATACCATAACAACACCGCGGTTGTTTCTTCCTTCAAATGATTAGACTTATTGAATCTGCCTTTTTGTTGTTATTTCGTAGCAAAAAGCAAGTTATTCTGTTTTTGTCAGTCATTTCTAACATTTCTATCAGACCTGAGTCATAATATTTGCAACTTGCTTGGCGTGTGCAGTATCTATATTACAACCATTCTGACAGTGCCAGGTCGGGCAAAAAAAGTATATGAAATTACTTTCAATACTTTCCTGTGATTGTCTAAATTCTGTGGCACCTAATTAGTACCCACCCACCCATCGAGCAACTAAGCAGACTAAACCAAACTATAGCAAGGATATTTGCATGTACTATTTGGCCCAGCCTATTCATAATCTGTTTGACTTCCAACAGAATCAGGATGTCCTCTCCTGTGACGGCATCGGAACGAGAGCAGTCCGTGGATGAACCCAGCAATGACACCCGACCCCTTGATTCAAGCCATGAAGTATCTCTGAGCTGCGGCGTTACCACCGATCCGTCGCTCTGGATACTTCCTCCCGAAGAAGGAATCAAAGAGGAAGTCCAGAGCCCACCGCTAGCAGGCGATGTGTTTGAGGACGAGTCCACAAACTCGGCCCCTCCTGCGCGGAAGAGTGAAAAAACGGTGTCTCCCTCCAGCTCGGTCTCTGATGCAGACACCAGTCACCGTGTGGCGGGGGAGACAGATCCAGAATTGGAGGATGAGAAGGCGGGAGAAAACCAGGGGATAGAGGAGAGGGGCACCCCAGAGGGAGAGTTGGACAGTCCGGAAAAGCCCATTGAGAAGCCTCAGTGGGATGAGCTTGTGGAAGCAGTGGTCAAGGTCGACCAGTCATTGGCCAGGGTGCTCTACCCACTGGCCAATCGTAAGACGGCGTTGATGCTGATGGAGCAACTGCTGTCAGAGGACACACTGCTGATGGAAGAGCATTACAAGAAGAAACAGGAGCAGAGAGGAGTTGCAGAAAGGTAAAGGTTTTCATCGGCATGGTAGAAATGAAGCGTACTGTGTAACCAAGGAAGGACATTCTACTGGCCTATAGGGCGTATTTGATTGTCTAGGCTAGTGAACAACTGTTTCTCCGTGACATTTTATACTGGTTTCTAATAGAGTTGGAACCAGTCTGATCCCGTATCTGTATCGGGTTCCGATACTGATTCCCCTATTGGATATCGGCCTGACGTCAGCGATCCACGTACCGATCCAGATTCCATACAGTCAGTCTCTGATGTTTATTATAAATATGTAATAACGCAATTTTAAGCCCATAGCCAAAATGAGTAGTAGAATAATCGTGAAAAGGATTCTACGAGTTAGACAGAGACGCGGAGCTTGCGCTGAGGAGGTGGACCGTTAGGCTGTGACGGTCCTAACCCCCCCCGATTACAAATACAAATGTATGATTATTAATAATGATAGTTTAAGCGATCGTTTTGGACGTTTTCACGAGGATGTACGACTCTGTGGGAGAGGGCCCAGTGAAAAGGAAGGGGGGGGGCAGGGCCAAAATGTTAAAGAAGTTGCCATAACAGTTTCAACTCATATTACGACCAGTTTGTATTTGCAGCCTACTTACATTACATTACAGCATTACTTAACCTACAGCTCAAATCAATTGCTTTGGAATTCATGTAAATGTTTTTTGCTCTTTTAATAAGAAGTGCTGTGTGTTAATTACAGACCCATGTAACTATACACATAATAATATGTTAATAATAAATGTTGTTCAAGAACAAAATGCTCTAGTATCGGTATCTGCAGATATCCAAATTCGGGTATCGGAACTGAGAAAATGGATTGTGTGTCTCTAGTTTCTAATAGCCAAAGAGCGGATCCCACCAGTACAGTGTTACCTTATACTGCTTCACACACACACACACACACACACACACACACACACACACACACACACACACACACACACCTGGGCGTCTGCTTACTACATGCACTTAGATTTCTGCCAACATGATCTGTTTGGATGTATTGTGTCTCATGAGTGTGCAATTGTATCTCAATGTTTCATAATCTCATTAACGGTGGCACATTATGCTCGGGTGATATTGCGTTTGAAAAAGAAGTATGGCACAACTTGATATGGGAGTAACATTTGAGCGTGCTCTTACTGTGTACTGTGTCAACAGAAACTGCACTGGTCTAAATAAACGTGTCTTTCTGTTCCTAGCGCTGAGACGGTGGACGATGCGGAACCGTCTCCCTGTCCCTCTGATCCTGAATGTCCAGTGCTGCAGAGCAAAGCTGACGTCACTGACAAGAAGGTGATTATTAATTCTGTCAAAATAGTGGACACTTCTTATCCAAAGCGCGGATCCCTAACTCTAGCGGTGGTTGTGCAATGTTCACAGCAAGTGACGTTACAATGTAAGAATGGCTCCTTTTCTTGAACCACATAGTACTTTACATTCGGACCCTAAGCCTTGCATCATACTTATACCTGCCTAAAACATACATGCCTAAAAACTGGAGACTAAAGAAGTGGTGCTATGTTTTCGTAATGGAAATATAAATAATACCTTGTCTGGATGGCATCAAAAGACCAAGGTCTAAGCTCTAAAAGCTTAGCGCCAGAATCATAAACGCTTTGGTGCGTGTGAAAACGACAAGAAGCAAGACGGGGCAACATGAACAAATCAGCCTTTTTAGATACGTGCAACTGTGGTCTCTGTCTGTTTTTCTGTTTTTGTCACTAAGCAAATGGAGCAAACATTGAAAGGTGCTGATGATTTGATATTGATACCATCTGAATGCTATTTGTCCTTAACTGGATTCATGTCAGACCGAGGTAGTTGCCTCCCTCATCACATGATAAGTACTGTCTGGCGCTTATCCGCGTCTCCCGCTTATCTGATGTTCGGCACGGCAAATAAGCTCACATTTAGGATCGCGTCGCAAATTCAACATTGACTCACTTAATCACTCAACCTAATTCAGCTGGCTTTTTTTTCCCCGTCCATCCATCTTCAACCGCTTATCCGGAGTCGGGTCGCGGAGGTAGCAGCTCCAGCAGCTCCAGCAGCTTTTTTTCCCGCCGCTATTTATTCTTATATTTCCGCTTGGCCTTGTGTCTCCATGTGTTACTCTCCAAGTATTACTACCTAAACGCTCTCGCACGTTCCCTGCTGCACTTTCTCTTCTTGCATCAACAGCGCGTATTAGTGTCCTGTATCGAGGAGCGCCTGCATGCTTTGGAAGAGACCCGTGCTGCCCTCCAGACAGAGATCCAGGAGAACGTGGCCTGCGGGGAGGCGCTGGAGGCGCTGGTCCGGGAGCGCTGTCTGCCCGTGGAGCTGGAGAGGTACAACCTCTTCATAGGAGACCTGGAGAGGGTGGTCAGCCTGTTACTGTGTCTCTCTGCCAGGCTGGCCCGGGTACAGAACGCCCTGAGCACCGTGGACCAACACACAGATGCTGAGGAGATGGTGAGGGAACATATGACAGAACCTTTTCCTCTTATTTTCCAATAGAGGCATGAACAACTGATTTAGTTGTTCATGCCTCTATTAATTTACTACGGGCGGTTTCACACCTGATTGTCCGCTTCCTGGTTCGCACCAGACGTGAGAATGATACGTTGTTTAGATGTTTTACAGCTGGTTCGGTTTCCTTTCACACCTATTCTTTTGTTCTGCTCCGACTGAGTTGATGCGAACCAAAATGCAGCCGCACGAGCCACGTGAGAACGTTCACGTCACTCATTGGTCAGATGTGTCTGGGGCGGGAGCAGTAATGTCATTCCTGAACTGCTCTCCAATTGGTCAGAATTTCCATGCGGGAAAACTCGAAAGAAACTCCGGGAGGTAGAGAAGATTCCGCTGTTCTTGTGTGTCGTCGAAAGTTGTGAGCTTCTATATTATTCTGACCAAATCTCTATGAAGCGCTGCACCTCCTCACGACTCCACGTTTGTCCGCGATTACTCGTCTTGCTCGCATGTTGTGAAATGCTCGTCTTCCTCATCCCACAATGCACAGCGTAGCCGGCTACGGGAGCTCGTCTAGTCCAAAAACCGAGGCACATCCTGGCTCTTGTATTTCTAGGGTTCCAGGTCTACCGAGTGAGTTAAACAAGGTGCTATACGGATCTACTAACGTACTCTAATGCACTGCCATGTGGTCCCGTGTATTTCTGTTCCCACGCTCCTATGTTTTAGCCCCAAGTTGTTTACACACATGCACTACAGCGTGAGTGAAAGCATACTACTGTCACATGTTCCTAGGTCGGTCTTATGTCACGTACCGTGTCGAGCTCCTGGTGAAAAGAGGAAGTGCGTGGCTGCTCCCATGACCCTCGGCTATACTCTCCTTCTGTTTGCTCTCGCACAGCAAACATGCCATTCAGGAGAAGTTGAAGGACGACTTTAATGGAGTCGAGGTTTCTCACTGTTTGGAATTCAAAGAATGCCAGCGGGGGCTTATCTATGTTTAATTGCCAACCGATGGCTTATCTTTATTTGAGCCTAATGATTTAATGGACATTTCAAGAGGTGTGTGTGTGTGTGTGGGGGGGGGGGTGGTCGTCGTCTACGTCTTCTACGTCTTCTACTATCCATCAAAAGATCCCATGATGTGTTTTTCATTGTGCACCGTCAATCATTTGGGTAAGATTACGTGTCACTTTTTCCAAATGATGGATATCTCACATTGGAAGCGTAACTCTTCATGCATCATTTTGAACCGAAGTGTCAAAAATCAGTGTAAAGTTTGTGCCCTCGGATACGCTACTTTCCACCGCTTTGTTTTCCTTCTGAACGTCGTCTCGGCATTTTCAGCATCAATTTATGTTTGCAGGGATTGAGTTACATTTCTAGGTTTGACCCTGAAAGGCTTCGTCGTCGGTTTGTCCGTCCGAACGCCTCTGGCTGAACGCGTCGCATACTGAGGGCTTGTTAGCGGCTCATTTGTTTTCCTGCCGTTATCAGCAACGCTGGTATTTACTCTGACTCACCGAAACTCCGGCCTGGTTTCGATGACATTTGTATCTACCGTGCCCTCTGTTGACATAATGAAATACTGCACCTTTCTTCCGGACGACTGTATTTGCTCTCCATTACAGCTCACAGCAAAATACCTTTTCAATTCAAACAAAAACAACACCTGAATATGAATTCTGAGCACTATTGGTAAAAACCACGACCCATTATCTATAGTAGATCTAATATATCTCTTTTTGCTCTCTCTCTCTCTCTCTCTCTCTCCCTTTTTCTCCCTCCGCTCAGCAATCTCTGGACAGCCGCCACCGTCTGCTGTGCAAACAGAGGGAGGACGCCAAAGATCTGAAGGATAACCTGGACCGCAGAGAGAGCCTGGTTTCCTCCTTCCTGTCACGTCAGCTCTCCGCCCAGCAGCTGCAGGACTACCGGCGCTTCGTCCAGACCAAGGCCTCGCTGCTCATCCGGCAGAAGGACCTGGAGGAGAGGCAGAGGTTGGGCGAGGAGCAGCTGGAGGCCCTTCGCGGCAGCCTGCATCCATGAAGGGGAGGGGAGGGGAGCTATGGACTTCTCCCTCTTTCCTGACTTGCCTATAGAGGGGTGGGTCGCTCTTCCCCTCCCTGTCTCCCGCTATAGAGCCGGGGTTTGACTCTACTGTCCTGGCTCAGTGTGGTGGAGTGGATTGTGACTGGTCCAGCTATATCCATACCAATATCTCAGACCCTTTGCACGCAATAGTGACAAACCTTTGTATACTGTTCACGCTCAGGAGTCGGCCTCCATGAGGAAAAGGGGTTTAAAGGGGCAATGCCCTCTTCCAGATCCCTCCCTCTCTCCCTCTCTCTCTCGACTAAACCCAGCCATGAGTTTCCTTTGTCCTTAAGAGTTGGACAGGAGTGCTGTAGCACCTTCCCATCATGCCGTTCTACACTCCTCCTATCATAGGCGGCACATGAGGTGAGCGATGAAAACGGCTCTGCTTCTGATGCCTTCATTAGCGCCCTTCGCTTTACGAAGCTCCGTGCCTCTCTGTCGCCTACCGGGCGGTTCTGTGTCGAGCCCCGGACTCCCCGAACGCTCCCCGGGTCCCTCCGCCCGCGGCTGTTCTCAGCCAGCACAGTCTCCGTAGAAGTTGCATCTGAAGAGGTGCACTCGTCCTTACAATGGTGTACATGTGTCCCAGTACTTTGAAGACGGGACCAAACTATATGTTTCTTGTGCCTTGTTGCTGTGGAATGTTTTAAGTTAGAGCTGCTGTGTGGAAATCCTGTGTCCCCTGGCAGCGATTCAGCAACTGTCCATTACCTTTCAGTAACATGGTAGCGCTACAGTCCTGCGTCTGCAACTATGGAAACATATCATAAGCTTTAAGATTGTATTTTGACCAGTAAGAAGACATCGGTGTATGAGACTAGCCTGAAACAGGGTCAAATGTACCAATAGATATAGAAGGTTTGGTCTTTTTTCAAAAATGTTCTTGTTTTTAAACGTTTCAAATTAAGGCACTAGAAACCAAAAAAGGTGAATGGAGAAAAAAAAGCACTTTGTAATGATACATAAATGCACATTTCTTCAAATCAGATTTGTTTTCGAGACAATTTCAGTCGAAGCGTTACTCCATCCAGTTACCCAATGTTTAACTTTGACTGTTTTTGGTTTTGTTGAATTAATTTTGAACAGGAATGATGAAATGATGGGTTTTTAAACGGTACATAAGCACATTCAGCAACATTAAGGATTATGTGCTTTTTCCAGCTAATTTCATACTTCAAGTCTTGATGATTTCATGCTGAAAACAGTTCCACATGCAGAGGTAATAAACCTCTCAAAACCAGATTATAAGTAAGCAACAATTATACCATTGGGTGATTTGTGATACTTGAAATACTTTTGTTGTTGTCGTCCACAATCTTCACTTCAGGTGTCTTAAACTATTTTCCTTTTCTCTACCACCAGCGCGACGTCGCCCTTTGAGACCCGTGTTTCTTTAAACCCAGAAGGGTATTGGAACTTACACATTAACCTGTATTGAATAACCTTTAATGAAACCACATTCTTGAATGAAAGGACCCCAATGTTTTTTTTTTAAAGGATCTTTCCCCTGATAAATGCATCTGTGTCTCTATATTAATATTTTTTTTCCAATGTTTTCCTAGTTGTATTAATTTCAAACTCTTTTCATTGAATATTCAACCGGGCACAAAGGAGATGTTCAAGCGTGACGTGAGCGCTGCTCTACGTCGGAGCGCTGTGTGTGTGCAGGGAGTGTTCGCGTGAGATCATGAATGAATGTGTGCTAATTGTGTGTGCAGAGATTAGTTGCTGAACAAAGGCAGAACTCCTCGTGGTGTTTGCTGTGTTTTAGTTTCCAATAAAAAAAAATCCTATTAAGTTAACAAAATGATCAAAACGTTATTGTCCCTCAGGAAGTGACTCGTAGGCCTACCCTGTACTGTATGTATGGATCGTCTGTTGTGTATAATATAGTATTTAAGTAATAGTGTGACAACCCCTTACAGAAATGACAAATTCACTCACCAACTAAACGACTTAAACGAATGTCCTTGCAAAATGTCAAAGAAGTTGACCCACTCTTAAAAAACAACAACGGGTTTCCCCTGGGAACTGAAAGGCATTTTCATGTTTTTTGCTAAACAGTTTCACCGACACCACCCCTAAACATTTCACTGCCGATGTACGACTGTCCGTTTCAGTTTGCTAAACAAATGTGTGTTTGTTTTGGCCTGTGTTACAGATGCAGGGCTGCAGGGTTAGCGAGTTGTGGGACGTTCCTGTTGTTCCCTGTAGCCTGGTGGAATTCCTAAGGCGTGCAAAGAGACCCAAGTCTTTGGAGAGTGAGACAAACAGATTGTGTGGGAGGTTAGAAAGAAAGAGAGAAAAGTGAGAACGCTCCCGCGAAGGAGCAGCACAATGTTACTTTCAGAAATGCTCGTTTTCGTTGGCAACTTCCTGAGTCGTTCTTGTTTTCCTCATTTGGTCTTAAGGTCACAGGGACACGGCCTGTTTTTGAAGTAGGATCGTGTTTATTCAGTTGGGTGTTTGGTTTCAAATAGTGAAGGAGAGCAACACTTGATATGAATAGAAACGGCCTTAAAAGCCACAAAGGACAGACATATATTGGATTTCAGTCAGTCCCAGCTGTTGGGGTGACGGCATAGACGCCTTCCGGTCCGTTTCCATGTTTTGGGTGTTCTGTCGAGAGTTTGAGTTGAAATTGTTGGGTTTTTTTGGTGCCTGTTTGGAGTTATGAATTCTATGACGCTTGTAAAATTGTGAATAAATTAAGCCCTCGCCTCTTCCTAGTGTGCCGCATCTTACTTTTTGTGTTTTTCTCCATGTGTGGTTGTCAAAATCACAATCGCCAGGTACAACAGGACAAGAGGACCGCACATAAAGTGCAACGGGACAGTGCAAGACATATGAGAGACGGACAAAAGTGTGCGTCGCTTCTTTGTACCTGCACATCATATTCTTTTGTATTAACTTGAGATGAAGCTCAAAATGCTATGGCTCATAGTTGGGCCTTAGACATCGTTAGGCTTTTACTGAAAGTCTAAAGGACGTGTCCTCTAAGCAGCGTTCAGTCAGTTCAGCTCGGTACTGTAGTTTTCTCTTTCCTGCCCTCTGCAGGTACATAGACGCTTTGAGAATGGAGTAATTTACCACTGTGCCATTGAACTACTGGGATTAAATGAAGTACCCTTCAGTGTGTGAGCTATTATAGGAGTGTGAGAGTAGCAGCAGGTAGAACTCGAGTATTCAGTGCTGCCCTGATAATCGGATGGACCTCGACACCTTTCCTCATGAAGTGAATACTGGTGCAATCGGCGTCTTTATTCCTCCAGGTTGACCACACTGTGGGAAGCTTCCTGTAGCCCCTGGACTGAGTTGTATGGAGAGAAGCTGGAGCATCTGTGATTGGTCCGGCTGTCCTGCTGGGGGAAGATGGGAAAAAGAAGGCCATGTGTCTGTAAATGGAAGGCGGATGGTTTTAATTTACATTTTATTGGGAGTTTAACATAATTATGAATGTCAGGAATATTGGCTCCGTTTTTGCTCCCAAGTGCACTTTTATTGTGAAAAGCTGGTGATGAACAGTCATGAATTTCTCTGCAAAAAAAACATCTTAACCATTAAAGTCTCATTCAGTTCTGATGCCTTTTTTCTTAAAACAAACATGATGCCACTTGTTTCAAAAGCAGTTTCACGTGTGTCAGTATCTTGAAAAGCACATTGTTGGTTTACATCGGAGACGAGTAACATGATGTCGCCCCATTGGCAGATTTGGTCACTTGTTTCAATACAAAATCTAATGTCAAGACTCAACAGTAGATGGATATTTTTCCAGTCACAGGGTGTTTCCACTGCAGCCGGTCTCTGTCCCCATCCTCTCCGATCTCTCATGCCTCTCTGGCCTCGTTTGCTCAGCCTGGCGCTGGAATGCCGCCCAGTTTGTTTGTGAGCAACAACAAATGCTTATTATAAGGCCCGGAAGGGCAGACCGAGGAAAAACACTGGGGTTCATGTTGTCAAGAGGGAACCCCGGGAGGAAAGTGAGAGATCCTCGAGAGCATTTAGAGCACCTTTTAATCAGAGGGACATAAAAACACAATGGCGTCTCTGCTCGGGGAATTTGGATCCGTGTCAAACGCAACACGGATCAATTGCGTGGTAATTAGGTTTCGCGTTATTACAAAGGCAATGTAACTGATGGCGCCTTGGCTGCACACCGCAGACAACGGGA
>OMOT01039283.1:1747-16566 GCA_900312575.1 Acanthochaenus luetkenii
TAACGTTAACCTACGGTAGTTATTTTCCTCTTGGTTTTGACGCCTAACCTACCGTAGTTATTTTCCTCTTGTTTTTGACGCCTAACCTACAGTAGTTATTTTCCTCTTGGTTTTGACGCCTAACCTACAGTAGTTATTTTCCTCTTGTTTTTGACGCCTAACCTACGGTAGTTATTTTCCTCTTGTTTCGGTAACGTTGGTTATTTTCCCCTTGGTTCACTTTTGACGCTTAACGTGAAGTTATTTTCCGCTTGGTGTAACGTTACGTGAACGATCTGGGCGTTATCCCGTCAGATAGATTGTTCTCGTGGCTCAACCCAGCGGCTTGTTGACATACAACCGATGCTTTCACGACACTTTTCACTCTTTACTGTGTTGGTTTTCATTTGACTCGATTGTAGGTGATTAGGGATTTGTCCAATCGATCTACATTGTATTCTGTGTCCCTACACGCTCTCTTTAATTCTGTTTCCTGTGTTTTGGATTTACAGTGTGACCATCTAACAACAGGTAGGGGTGGGGATCTTAAGTCACCTGACGATTCCATTACTATTCAGAGAGCTACGATTCGATTACAAAATGATTATCGATGCATCTCCATTTCTGATTAAAATATATAAAACTTCTCTCCCAATTTTGCGATGTCCAATTAAGTTCCCCTTGTCAATAAATTAAATACAAACAATCAGGTGAATGAACTTTCTTTTGTTTAAACAGTTTTGTAACAAATGAGTCGCTTAATATAAACAGCTGCCTCTTTTCAAATAAGTAACAGCTTTATTTTCAATCAGTGGATAAATACTATTAAAAAATAATGATTCTGTGTACTGCATATCAAAACATCTAAGTGAAAATCAGCAATAACGTATATAAATTGTGCCTGTTGCTTTAATGGTGTTGCATTCTGGGTAGTGTGGGCAGACTTCTTTTTCTAAAAGTCTGTATGCTGACATGTGTTTAGCGGTCAGTGGAGCGGTGAAGACAGCCAGCCCAGTGAAATGTACCACGCTTTACACTTTATTTATATTATTGGTGGACTTTGTGTTCTTTACACGGACCTCTTGACTCCTGATATCCAGACAATAACCGGATAATAGACGAAGTTAGATGTTACCAGTTACGAGCCAAAACGTATATGTTTATGACCAGAGGTTGTCCCAATACTGTTTGGAGCAGGTAAAAATAGCCTGGATGGCTACAGGGCATTGAAAAGTTTAATCAGCTGGCCTGTTGTGAACCGGAGGCTTTAAAATATACCGCCGGACCACCGGACAGATGGTAATGTCGAGCCCTGAATTAATGTTAGCCGTCACATCAAACTTCGGTCTTAAAATAATGTTTCGATTTTTGTAATGCATTTTATGATGTCTGATTGTTGTATTTTTGGGGGGTAAGTAAAGTGGCAGTCCATTGAGGATAAGTACGTTTTAAAATAATAGATTATTTAGTTTTCTGCATCGATGCAGAATCGTTTAAGGAAGATTTGCGATGCATCTAAGAATGTATTTATTCCCCCACCCCTAATAACAGGATTGCATCTCTACATCGCCAACTACTCAGGATGCAATCTCAAAGGAAAGAAGAGGAATATCGTTACCCTCACTGGATTGTTTTTTATTCTCAATTTTGACCACATCCATAAGACCATCAATGATGATTTGTGGATTGATCCCCCAGGAGTTATACGAGCAACTTCTGGACCTGAAGAATTACCAAAATCGCACAAATGGAGTGGAAGAACTTAAGTATATCCTCTCAGAATTGGACATTAAGTTAGTCCCCTCTGACAGTATTGAAGAGTTCATCCGTTTTCTCCCTAGACTTCTGGATGACAGCAATTTTAAAGTATTGTATGGCGCTTTGCAAGTTATAAACTTGCTCATTCAGAAACTAGGTTCCAATGTGGACAAATATTTCAAACAGATAGCTTTTGTGGCTCTGAAGGCCCTAGGGGACACCCGCACTATCACCAGGAATGAATACATGAATGTGTTTCGACACCTGATGAAAATTGTAGGGCCTCAACAAGTGTTGGATCTTGTCATTGGAAACTTGAGACACAAGAACTCTAGGGTGCGAGAAGATGTCCTTAACATCATCATGGCAGCTATGCTCACTCATTCCAGGAAGGATTTCGACATCCCTAACCTCTGTTTTGAAGTTGCGCCGTGTCTCGCAGACAGCAAAAGGAGGGTGCGCCATGCAGCCCTAGAACTATTTGCTGTTCTTGACTATAGCCTTGACACAGGGAAAAGGCAGCCCATGATGAGAGCTCTGGACATGGTTGAGCTCAATGAGGATGTGGAGGGTCTTATGGCAGCTGTCCAAGCAAGACGAGCAAGGCACATCCTTCCAAGACTCTCCTCGGAGGGGATGGTGGAGTATGCCTTGGTGCTGCCCAAACCAGGACATCGGTGTACCCCACAGTTTGGTTCTGGAGCTGACTTGGACTGGGTACTCAATGGAGGGCGGATAAGTAGTGGCAGGAGCCACAGGACTGAACCAGACTTTGGCTCTCTCACTGATGACCTTCCACTTCAAAAGAGGATTGTCAGTGCAGGCAAAGGGAAGAACAAGCTTCCCTGGGAGATGGCAGGCCTCTCATCCACTGAGAATCATCAGCCATGCAGCGTCCCCAATGGAAAGTGCTCTCAACAGGTGAGGTCCATCGTCACTACCCACTTGCCATACTCTCACTTAGCTCGCTTGCTAATTATGTAATCTGGACACATTTCTGGATTTAGTTTACATTTTTATTGGCTCTATGAAGCTGTTTCCACAACTACAGACATAAAGGGAGTGTCTGGTATACTGTAGTTCTCCAGAGAGCTAATGCAAATGTTGCCCTTTTATTCATCATTGATTGACATTAATGAATCAGTCATTGACTCAACAACCTTTTTTTTATCTAAAAGGGCTTCTAAAAATAACCATGTAAATCCAAAGCGTTTAACACTTAATCAGTCATTCATTGGCCGCCTTTAGAGAGGTTTTAGGAGCATCAAAGTGTCTTTCATGTTGACTTTGAAGTCACCTAGGATCTCGAGGGCCAGGCATTTAGGTTGATTTGTCTCCAATCAGTCAGCAAGTGTAGTAATTGCAAGAAGCATGAAAAGAGTGGTTGCTTGTGTGTGCGAAACATGGTTGCTTTCTCTGTTTGTGTGCAACATACCGTGTCCAGACTTCATATTACACACAATACCAATTTGGTAAAGGGGTGAAATGTGGATGTTTTTTCATATCATATTGTATCACTTGAAAACAAACATTTGGATAATTATATATTAATTGAACATTCAGCTACTATGAAACCAATAGGAGTAATGTCCATGGGCCATGATGACTGGATTTATTTGAGTTTACCATATTTTGTTCTGTGAACCATTACCCAGCTTAGAGCCTTCCCTTGAAAACCTTCTGTTTACAGCAGTCTCTGTTTCACAGCAACACCATTACCACACAGCACACTTGTCATGGAACATAATTGGTAATATCACAGGGTTGTGGTTGGAAAACCAGGCTCATTTACTACTCTAGTGTTGATTACAATCACACTGAGTACTCTGCAATGTGAGTTGATCAGATAGCAGGCAGTGAGATTGATTCAGCAAGAGACGGCCTCAAAGGATGAGCTGTGAGCACAGAAGGGATGCAAAAATCTTTCATCACTCTCTCCACTTCAGTTATTTATCTTGGACCGAGGTTTCACAGGTGCCATGGTTGCATCTTGACAGTAAAAGTTTCATGAGAACAGGAGACGTCATGTACATTGAGGTGCGTCTCTTTACAATAGCAGAATCACGCCCAAAGGCCAGTGTCTCTTGTCTGAGCTGGAAGTCTCTTCTACGTCCCTTTGTTGAGGCTAGTGGATGGAATTACTCTTTCTCAGGATTGCTTCGCATTTGTCATTTGAACAACACCCTTTGTTATGGCTCTCAAAGGAAATGATTTTCACTGTATTATGTAATTCTTCCCCCTCATAGGTGGCCAGTGAAGACTGCTTGTCCCTTTCCAGGAAGCTGAGTCCAGAGACATACATACCCAGTTTTGGTAAGTGCCCTCACTTCCCTCTCTTATATACTCGCATGAAGTCCATATGAGGTGACAAGTGCAGTTGAGGGGTTGTCATGGTCAACTTTAGCTGGACTCAAATTTAGAATGGCTTTGAATTGGATTAGCTTGCTGAGTCAAAGGAGCCACCCTGCCGCACACCACCAAAAGCCCTGAGATGAGCAGGTTGCTAGGTTGCTTGGCAGACAAGTGTCATACCAGTCTCACAAGATGCCAGTAGAATCCGTTGCACCGTACCACTCATCCGTTGTAGGGCTGCAACTAACGATTATTTTGGTAGCCGACTAATCTAACGATTATTTCTGTCACACCCTCCATCTCTGCTTCCTGTGGGTGCGCCGTGGCTCCTCTGCTGGGCTATAGTGCATATTTTACCTCACCTGCTCAAGTCTGCACACCTGTGAATGTTACCCTGTTGTCCAGTCTCTCTGATGATGAGGCTGTCTCTGCAGTTTTGCCTGCGCTTTAGCCCCAAAAGTTCATATTTTTTCAACTGAACAAAATAAAAAGGAAAAGACGCATAGATCCCATGGCGCTATACTGCAGACAGTGAATGTTAGCACTAGCTAGCATTAGCTAGCTATCTTAACTTAGCTAGTTAATACTCCAGTCTGCAAAAACACGACACTAAATGCTAAGTGATGGAGCTGAAAACATCGGTAGCCTAGCCAAGCTCTAAACAACTCTTAAGCTCTAGTACGCTGTAAGCTTGGCACTGTGTAGCTAACGTTACATACAGCTCGTTGGTGGACACGCAGCCTCAATATAACTGAAATATCGTTCGCTTAGCAAGCATCATTCATGATAAGGTCTGTTTTCCAACAGGTAAGCTAACGTAAACATTACGATACTATGTTTTAACTAGCTAAAACTTGCCCATGATCCGAAGTAGCAGTCATCACGCTGCAGAATTTGCAAGCAGTTTTTACCACCCAGGTCAAACAAACAATGTCAGTCTAATATATCCAATAGCTCATCAAATCGGTTGTTCTATCACGATTGAACTTAATCACTCCTCACATTGGAAACCCTCAGCCAAAAGTTCCGCAAGATTTGTAAACTCGAAAACAAACATTTATCAACTGAAATAATTGGATCAACTCAGACATCCGTAGTAAATAAAGGGTTTGGATCATGTCACTGGAAAGAGTTGAAACAATACAAAACTTCTACCCTATGATACCACCAGGTAAAGTAGATAAAGTACAGTATATTATATACTATATACCTAGCATCATGATATATCAGCAGAGAACAGAGAAAAGGTATTGTTAAATATTCAATGGTTGGAGCAGTCCATAGTACAGAATATATTCTCTCGTCAATATATATTTTTAAAAGTTGGATTCATATTTTTTCATATGTAATAATAACACAACTCAAAATTGTAATAATTGGATGGTCACAATACCTACAATGCCTTTGTCCAGTATATTTTGTATCATGGATAGCAAGGGATTATTATTGTCATACTAGTTACTATTGAAGTATTGTGCAACCCTGTTAATTTTCTAGTGAGAATGGCAGACTATATTTTCCATCTAGGTCCCGCAGAGCCGCAGAAGCCCCAGTCCTCCAGGAGGAAGGAGACCCCTGTACACCTCAGGAGAAGCGGAAGCTTCGATTTAGACCCTGAGATCTTTAAAACCACCAACTTCTCTGACCCAGACGGTGGTAAGGAATCCTTACCATCCTTATCTTCAACCTTCAGCCAGCCATGAATCATTTTTCCACCTACCTACCTTTTTATTATAAACAGTGTTTGTGGGGTCCTTAAGTGCGAACATCCTTATGATTGTCTCTTACAGTGGCACCCAAGGCACACATTCTCTCGGGGAACCCCAGTGTTGAGAGCACCTTTTTCCTACCCTCTAATCCCACTGCACCCGGCTCCTTCCTACTGCCCTCCTACCCACTGGCTGCACTCCCAGCAGGTGTGCTCACTCCAACACTGTCCCGCCGTCGAGCAGACTCATCCCTCTCTATGTCCAACACCTGGCCCAACAAGAGAGAGAGTAGCCCTCACCAGCAAGACCCCAGCTGGAGAGATGCAGCAGGTAAGGGGACGGGAAGGGGCAATCTAAATGGATAACTGCTAGTGTCAGCTAAATGTAAAGATGTTGTGTCCTCTATCTTGGTGCCTGTATCTTTTTGAAAGTGAGTTTGTTATCTTCTCCTCCATGTCCTACCCCTTCTAGGAGATGAAATTTCTAGCAGATGCTCTCCCAGGCCTCATCGTGCCTCCCTGGTGAGTTCCTCCTCCTCCTCCTCATTGTTGCACCATGCTCTGAGCAGCACCAGGCCAACCCTCCCAGTCTCGCCAGTTGTCCATCCAGCAGAGCGGACCCAGTCTCATAACGGCCAGAGATCCAAAGCTCCAACCAGCTCCCAGAACCAGCAGCTAGAGAGGTACCTTGATCCTCAAGAGGATGGGCCTCTAGACGTGGAGGAGGTAAGCAAAAGGAGGGATTCGGAATGCTCTGTACCCAAAACTGATTACTTCAGTGCAGGGAAATGAATTATGGGTTATTGCTCTCTCTCTCTCCCCCCCCTGCCTATCTGTAGTGAGCTATTTCAAAGTGTCAGCACCAGAAAGGTGAAAATGAAAACATGATCTGTTGTGATTTACGTGTTAGTTGAAAGGTAAAGTAGTTTTGCATTACATGCTCATTTGTGCCAATTTGTGTTTCTTACAGATGTTGCGCTCACTGCGCTCATTGCGCAACAGCGCTGCCAAAAAGAGGGCCAAAGTCAGCCTTAACTGTTCGGACCTGGACACAGACAGCTCTGACTCAGCCGTGAAGCCGGAGCTGGGCCTGGACTCACAGTCTCACACCTCCCCCATGGTCACCAGCCCAGCCAGCGAGAGTGGCCTTTCCAGTCTGTACTCACCCCCTAACTCCACCCTCAATGGCATCAAAACCAGGTAAATAATTCACATTTTGCAGCAAGTTTACATAGGTTTTGCACACATTGTTGTCATGGTGGCGTCTGTCTGTGTGCGTGTCTGTCTGTGTACGTGTCTGTCTGTGTGTAGACACATTCTGAACACAATCACTTTCACACTAATAACCCCTTAAAAGTTTAAGATACAGAGTTCATATTTATACCACCCATGTGTTATTTGAAGTATAGTTGACATAGAAATATTTGCCAATTAATGCATTAATTAGCGTAATAAATGACCTCATTGACATAACAGGTTATGTTTAATATATCATGGGGATTAAGGCAGCTGAAGTGTTTCTTGTTAGAGTATTTCAGCTAATGGAGTAAGTGTTATTCCCAAACCCTGTGACAAGGCTGAGCAGTGGTCTGATTATCATCTGGTGTTATATGAGGATGTGTTGAGTGGTATTCGAACATCATTTCTCACTTGTCACATCTGTCAACAGTCCTGGATGCGCTGCCTCTTCAGCAGCAAAGCGTCGTATTGCAAGTGTGCCTTCTGCAAAACTGAGGTCTTCTGTGTCCATGGACTTCAGCAGCCTTCAAGGTGGAGTAAACATTAGATGGTTGGTTAGCCACTGCGTTGCATTGTGTTGTATCTTATTTAGGTCTTCATGTCTTGTTTGCATTTTCTCTAGGATTGTCTCAGAGAGACAGAACCTCGCCTGAGGTGGGTGTGGTTGGCCAGAGACTTACCTACTCCAATGGAACAATCAAAACTGAGGAGGAGAATTGGACAAGTGAGCCCTCTCCCCCAGTCAAACCAGCCTGCCGTGAACCAATCAGAGCTCTGAAGCCTACCAAAGGTTAGCCAATGGCCTGTGAATTATCAGAAAAATAATGTTGTTAATGATATACGGTGTGCAAAATATTAGATCCACTCCTAATATGTCAATAGTCAATTATCCCAAGGCTTTAAAATCTGTCTTGAACCTTTCTACCCCTTTTCATCTACATCTCATTATCAAAGTGTATTTACCGGTAATTGGTGAAATAAAACAGAACATTCATTCAGAAAATTCATTATTGATTAGTTTATCAATCCAGAGAGTATACTCTCCACCTTTCCAGTCATATGTTTGAGCTGTCTGCATTCGTCCCCCCGACGCTTTCTAGGTGTGTTTGGCTCTGCAGTCTCCAGCTTTCCAGGCATTGCCACATCATTTCAGCTGGGTGATTTCGTGGCCATGCCCCCCAGCGATCCCCCAGCAGGCCACGCTGTGTCTGGCAGTCACCTAGATATTGATGACAACCCATGTCCAGAGGAGGTTAGTCCCACTCCTGTCCAGTGGTAAACTATAGAATAGAAATGACATCGCCATTAACAGGATTGTCTATTGCAAACGGTGTGTTTATCGGTGTGCGTGTGTGTGTGTGTGTGTAGGAGAGGGTGAGGAATTCAAGGTTTAGCCGAGATAAGATGCGGCTCCAGCGTCTGGATCAGCCAGAGGGCCAGTTTGGTCAAGTTGACCATGAGCGTCGCCACCGCATCAAACAGATACTGTCTGGTGCACCTACAGAGGACAATAAAGTCATGAAAGGCAAGAGAGTTCATTGGAAACCTTCCCTCACTATTTGTTATTTTTTTTGAAAGAATTTTGAATATATTTTAAAGTCTACATTTTGGCTATTTTCACATTTATTTATTATTATTTTGACTTATGGATGGAAATTTGCTCTTCTAAGGATCTTAGCCCCTCATAGCACAAAATTCAGATCTACCTTACTCAAGTATTTACCAAATGTAAGCAATCCTTTGCAGCCTGTAAAACATATTGTTAGGTATGGCGTTCCTTGTAGCTCAGACAATTAATTTCAGTAAAAAGTGTCTTTAAATTGGGAAGAATATTAATTCACTATAAACAAAGCTAGTAATAAGACAAAAGTCTGAACAGGTTGTCACCATCTGCAGTTTTGTATTGGGCCTTTAACTGGATTTTCCAGTGAAATGACCCATGTGTGCAGCACACACCACCTTCAGCCAGAGACTTGAATGGATGCTCTTCTCTGTTGTAGACCTGCATGTGAACGGCAGCACGGTGCCCTCCACCAGGGCAGACCCTGACGAGTTCCCCATCAGCCCCACCAGTCCTATCAGAACCCCAGAACCCCAGAGCCCCATCAAGGGCTTCACTACGCCCCACCAGCCTAGCCCTCCCACGGTGCCCCCCAACCCCAAAACCTTGCCCCGCCTCAGGAGGGCCCCTAGCCTCAGCAGGACCCGACCCTCACTCTCCAACAGTTCAGGTCAGTGGAGTTAACATCCTAAGACATCACCACGCTGTATCCAACATAAAGCGCCATCTTCTACATCCAAAATATGCCTTTATTCCTATGTATCTTTATCGTGATGCTGTTTCTGTGTGTGTGTGTGTGGGGCCATCCAGATGAGTTGTCCCCTGGTTCTCTCAGTCAGAAGAGAGATCTGTCAAATCCTCCAGAGCTCCGTCCAGTTTCCAACCCTGATCTGGCACTGACCCACAGCTTCAAACTTCTCAGTTCAGAAGACTGGTGAGTGCAGTCACACATTATCTGGGCCACGTTACTTCAGAGGACGCACTGAACAGTTTGTTATTAATGGTTTTGATCCATCGTACTGGTAACTGAAGTCCAGGGTTCTCACGCAGGTCTAGAAAATATGTAACAAAATGGGAAATGTATTTGATAATTTCCAGTTTAGGAATTGCATTAAAAAAGACTGAATACCAATATACAATAACCTCCCATTTTATATAGTTGTAAATTAGTCATTTCATATATTGTGATATTTGATGTTTTGAAACATGTTAGTAGCACTGTAGGGACTACAGATGGAAACTAGCTTTGGCTAAATCTGGTACATGCATGTTTTTGCTCTTGTCTGAGTGAGTCTCTGACACATAAACGTAATAAACGAAAAACAAAACTAAGTTAAACAGACATATTGGCCAGCCACTATTGAACACCAACCAAAATCTTCAAATTCAGACAAGAAATGGAAGTCTAGAAAGAAATATGGCATTTAAAATGTGTATGAACACTCCAAGTCCAGCCGTCTTGTCAGCTGTGCCATTTTTGAATGCAGGGGAAAGAAGATTGAGGGCCTGACCATCCTGCGTAGTCTGGCCCAGCACCACTCGGACACGGTCCACAGCAGGCTGCACGATGTCTGCCTGGCTCTCATTGAAGAGGTGTCACATCTCACAGTGTCACACTCCGTCATCCTACTGACCATCTGACCTCCGCTACATCAATTACTTCTTTGAGCTGCATCTCTCTTGGTTGATCTATTGATATCTGACTTTGCCCTAGTACTCTTTTATTCTCCGTTATTATGCATCCTCTCTGCCGAGATTGCTAACTAGAACTCTTGCTTTCCTTTTTCCCTCAGGTTGATATTTATCGTTAATGTATCTATAATCGTGAATATGTTTACTTCATTGTATTGCCATGTGTCCAGTTCTTTGCTGCGGCAATAAAGTTAATCTCATCCAGGTGAAGAACCTGCGGTCTGGCGTCTCGAGGGTTGCGGTGTGTACGCTGGGCGACATGTACAGCCACCTGCAGAAGGCAATGGACCATGAGCTGGAGGGGACAGCCAAGGTCCTGCTGCAGAAAGCTTCGGAGAGCAACACCTTCATCAGGCAGGATGTGGATGCGGCACTGGACTGCATGATGCAGCACTGCACCCCCACACGCAGCATCAATGCCCTACTTACTGGGGGACTCAGGTCAGGGTGCATGCTTACATACACACACAAGAAAGTGTTAATTGCATAACCGCACATTTCTTGATCAGCAAATAACTTTTTTTTAACCATCGAACTGGTTTCCCCTCTGCTGTTAGTAATCTGAACCCAGTGGTTAGGAAATGCACAGCCCAGCACCTGGCCAACCTGGTAGAGAAGGTTGGCGCTGCCCGCCTCCTGTCTGGAGGGAAAGATCTCACCGAAAGAATCCTACCCGCCATCACCAAGCTGGCACAAGACTCCTCACAGGAAGCTAGGTATGTGGAGAGTGGCTTTGTTATCAGTATTAGTGTCTGTTTCAGTTCTCGTTATTATACTGGTTCAATCCATAGGGGCTTTGGGAGACGGATGCTGCTGTTTCTGTCATCCCATCATGACTTTGATAAGATGCTGGAGAAATACATCCCCACCAAAGACCTGGCGGCTATCAGACACACTGTCTTCAGTCTCCAGACTAAGGTACAATGTTTGTTCATGTATGTGTATATGTACTTTGATATCAGGATTCAAACCTTTTCAGTAGATTCCAAACCCTTCCAACGTAATATAAATGTAAAAACATTGTGTTGTTACATGTGGGTTGTGGTTTATTTTAGGGTGAGATGACCCAGAACACCCCGTCAGCCAGGGGCAGACGTTCCCTCCCGGGCAGTGGAACAGTCAGGGCCTCGTCTCTCACCAGAGAGCCACTCAACCAGACCAACAGGTGGGTGTCCACATCCACCAGAACACCAGAGTTGCCTGTAAACATCACACTCAATTCAACCTCTTTCCATGATGCCGTCAACTCCCTCTGTATAAGCCTCCGTTTAAATAGCCGCATGTATCGTATAGTACACGTTATTCATAATTTGCCCACAGGTTTATAAAATAGTACTTGATGTATTTTGCAACATCTACAGGGAGTCCCATAGCCAGTACAGCTGCAGATCTCAGGTACAAAATATTGCAAAAAAGACCGAATACATCACACAGATCTCAGCTCTGTTGGCATCAAAGGACTTCAGAGAGCGGATCAAGGGAATCGACCAGCTAGTGACTGACTGCCAGCACAACCCCAAAATGGTCATCAGTAGCATATTCCCGGTTAGTAACTACTAGCCGTTTATAAAATATGTTTTCTATTCATACCAATATTATTTTGCCATGTACCTGACTATAGCTAGTCCCTTAATTACCATACACAAGACAAGAGAGCACCACCGAACTGTCTCTCTTTGTTCCTGTCCCTCTGTTAGGTGTTTGATGCCTTCAGGGCCAGGCTGGAGGAATCCAACAGCAAGGTCAACCTGTATGCCCTGGAGTCTCTGCAGAAAATCACCAACTTGATGAAGGACAACATGTCCCAGGTGCTCAACATCCTGGTCCCGGCTATTGTGGACAACCACCTCAACTCCAAGAACAACGCCATCTACTCTGCTGCTATTGGAGCCATTAACGCACTTATCCTAAATCTTGGTACTCTCAGGCACTTGCATCCAAATATCTCTTTTTATAGCAGAAGTGTGAGGTTCGGTCAGAATTTGAGAGATGGAGTCTATATTTGACCACGTCATTTTCTCTGTTTCCATGACAGACAACCTTCTCCTTCTTCAGCCGTTCTGCACCAAGGCCCAGTTACTATGTGGCAAAGCTAAGATGGATCTTGTCGAAAAGGTTGCAGGTATGTCTGTTGCGATAATTCTGTCCCGTATGGCACCACCTCAGCCTTTGAACTGGTTATTGTTTGTCTGACCACTTCCTCTCGCTTCCCGTTTCTTTGTATCCAGAACTTGTGACAGAGCTCTACCCTCGCAAGCCCCAGGTGGTGGAGAAGAAAGTGCTGCCTTTGCTGTGGCACCTCCTGGGCACCTCCAGCCACAGCGGCACTATTCAGAGCCGGGGCTGCAGCGTGCGCGAGGCCACCGCCAACCTGTGCCAAGCCCTTTACGCTCAGATGGGGCCCAGCCTGTCCGAGTGTACTTCCACCCAGCCTGCCAATGTCCGCAAGAGCCTCAATGAGGTCCTGAGGACCTTGTCCTACCCTTGAGGAGTAAAGACAATATCCAAACGAAACGAAACGCTGGAAGAAAAGAACACCAACACTGACCTTACTTGAAGACAGAGATGTCCTACATTTGTAATAGTGCCTGCACTTTTATATCATTAAAGAGAACGTCCTTATCTCAGCGAGATTTCCTCTGGTACAGAAGAATGGACGGACTTTTGACACATTGGCATCAGGTCTCACACATACTCAACCTGCTCTCTTTGCACTTTGAAAAGGTAGCTCATTATCATGATAGACGTCACAAGTTTTACGCTGTACCGTCCTATGATTGTCATTGCTGTTTTTTGTTCTAAGAATTATGTACTGTAGATGAATCGGAGACACTATCGCAGAATGTAACATTGAAATGCACAAAAAGAAGAAAGCGCAAGGGACCTGAAAAGGTGTATAATTGAAGCCGTTTCATCAAATGTGATGTGATATTTTTGACATGTGTCTTACATTGAAGATTTGCGAGTTGAGATTAACGAGGATATTACAAAATACTTTTGTACAGGTCAAATGTGTAATTGCACAGTATTAGCCTAATCTGTAATCGTATGCTGTATGATGTTATGGTATAATGTATCTATTGTTTAATGTTATGGTTTTAAAGTCCTATTGTATGAAATATCTTAACGTGCTGAGTTGGTACTTTTTCCTGCATGACCAAAATGTACTGATAAGTTAAATTAATGTTTATATTTTTGTTAAGGAGATATCTGATGCCTAAATCAAGGTTGGGTTTGAACATATTTTCCCGATGTAACATGGAAAAGATTTAGCTTTACACCAATGGTTGATTCAGAAACGGTGAAGCCCCGATCGGTGGGTCAGTCTCGGTATGGTGCCAGTCGTAACGTAGCCTTTTCACTCTTCTATCGTTAAATGATGTTCAACTTGTTTGTGAACAAGTGGAGAGACAGATTGATATATAAATAAAGTGTTTATTTCTGTAAAAAAAAAGACCCTCCGGTTGCCTCATTCAAATGTTGATGGGATCGGATATGGAGGTATCGAGTGTTCGCCACAACTATTTCACAAAGAAGGCCCACACACGTTCTCTCTGTGCTTCCCCGTCATTGGACAAATGACTTGTGGCTAACCTCATGACCACAAAGGACATTTCAGTCGCACCAAAGCTGTAAGTAAACATCGGATGTATCAAGTCACAAAACTGTGAAATACAAAAATAAAAATGCAACTGCATCCGTCTTCCACAATTTAGGAATGTGTTTAATGTTAAAAACTAACCTTTTGATCCGAGGTGGATCTTCTGGTCACGGAGGCAAGTGGAGGCGTGAAGGTGTGCAGGCTCTCCTGGTTTTCACCGGAACCCTCTTCACGGTATCTTATCTTTTAAATGGGTTAACATGTCACATCATCTATGGACTACAGCGAGAAATGTTGATAAAATAGCTGCACGGCGTTCTATTTTGATCATGACGTTAAACACAAAGAAACACACGTTTGCATGATTTTAAGATTCATCATTTGCTTTTATTTATGGGTACAGTTACTGAATACACATAAAAAGATATTTCACCCAAAGTCTTCCGTTTTTTTCCGCTCGTGTCTAAATTCGTATGGCGTGACGTCCAAATCTAACAGGAGTGTTATGAACGCCATCGAGTCTTGAGGTGGATTATCTCGCAAAAACATAGCGAGGCAGAAGTCGGTCTACGGACAATCGGTGGGACTTTGGGAGAAACCGATGTGACAAACGCACCGCGTCACTGTAGAGGCTACTTAGGAAGAAAGAGGTAGGCGTTAGCAAGCAGCAGAACGAAAGGCCTAAAGTAAGCTGCTCTTACTAATCATGCTTTGATGTTTAAACACTAATGTCACGTTAACGGCCCTCTCGGGGTTTAAGGTGCATTACTGCCAAATCTGGTATTCAATCAAATATAAATTATGAAAATAGCTGCCATGGTGAAATTGCACCAAACCAGAGATGTCTGCCTGCTGCATCCATCTGTGAAGATGCTATAAACACAGTGTGTGTGTGTGTGTGTGTGTGTGTGTGTGTGTGTGTGTGTGTG
>OMOT01039299.1:0-24098 GCA_900312575.1 Acanthochaenus luetkenii
GTAGTGTCCTTGAGCAAGACACCTAACCCCAAATTGCTCCCGTTGAGCAGGTTGGTACCTTGCATGGCTGCCTCCGCCAACGGTATGACATGTAAGTCGCTTTGGATAAAAGCGTCTCCTAAATGCTGTAATGTAATGTAACTAACAGAAGTACTTTAGGGGCCAGAAGCTCTTTACAATATATTTGGACTTTCAGGCGTGTTAGTATGGACGGAGATCATTTCTGAAACGGTGCTAAAATGCTCGTGTGGACGGACATCGTTTTAATAATATGTTGTTACCTAAAATGAGACGCAATTACTTTGCACCGTCTTTCTTTTGGGGGGGAGGGGGTCTTAATACTTTTGCTTTACAAAAAATGGAGCATGGCTTTTTAAAATCATCTAAAACAAAGAAAAACGTTCAAAAACTGTAATGAGAAGAAAATCTCAAAGCAACCTGTAATATCCAAGCAGTGCATCTCAGAACTTCGACAGATGACAGAGCACATATCACCGAATTTGTATAGAGCCTTCAAAACAGGTTTTACCAAATTGTTTTAATGTTCAGAGATAAAAGAAGAAAGTAGAGCAATGGAAATCATGAATAGATTTGAGAGAGCACAAAACAGCAGAAACTAAACAATTTTGTATCATAAAAGGGGGTTTCTGACAGCAAGCTTTCTATCTTCCTCCATTTCCCTTTGGTTGGAGGAGATAAGTAGGAAGGAAACTGTTAGAATGAGGATGAAAATGTCATCCAACATGTACCAGCGTTTTCTTTGCAAACAACGCCAAGAGGGACAAATAGGCTTGTCGGGATGCTTTTACATTTCTTTGCTAAGAAAACCTGTTCCTACTCTTCCAGTGAAAAGCCTGCCACAATCATGTCTACGTGTTGTGACCGTAAACAAATTAAACATCTAAGCCATTCCATACCAAATGAGCCACTCAATTATAAAAAAACAATTTATGTTGGCCACAGTGGGGATTATTGATCCTTTAAATGTTCGTCACAGTGCTCCTGTCAAAAGTGAACAGGAGTGCTGTAAACAAACATTTTGTGTAACTGGCTGCATCGTTTAAAATATCCTATAATCCTGTCCAAAACGGAGTCAGAATATGTCAAACTTTTGGCTTTTAGTTGGCAGGTTGTAAAAAAAAGAAAAATCCGTAGACTGATTGACTTCTCTTTTTGCATGTATTCAGGAATGCCTTTTTATTGACTTTTGTATTCAAAAGGAATGGTTTAGAACTTTGCGTCACCTAGGTTTGGGGATTTGAAAAGGGCCGTTTCACTACTCTTGTGAAATGAAGTTATCACTGCTAAACAATGAGTTGTGGCTGCCAGACCGCTGTCAAGTCCATCATGTTCCTGGCAAGATGCGAGGCAGGTGCCAGGGAGGCAGGAACCTCAGCTCAGTCTAAACCAATCCACCGGCGCTCTAAGAGGCTTTCTGCAACGACAGTACAGGTGCCACTCTCGCAGCCACGAGCGAGCGCTTTCATTTAACTCCCCCCGTATGTGACCACTCTGCTCCCAGTTAAAATGAGAATAGGAAGGAGTCTGATTGTGCACACTAATGTCCATTACGCACTGTAGATACCAGGGCCATGCATGTAATGCCGATGCACTGGATAGTACAACTACATCACGTGTCCCACGCCTGTCCTTGATGGATATTTTGCCCTTTTTAAATACAGAACTGTGTTTATTTGAACTCTATTTGAATATGTGTTTATTTGAATAAGGCCATTAAAGTATTTTTCAGGCCATGGCATACCGAACATATGAATAATAGTTTTTAAAAAGCCAGAAGAAAAGTAATATGTGCACACACATGCATTTTGTAATGTGCTGTACAGTCTATGGAGACATTTAAATGCTTTGAGTTGTATGCAACATGCAACAAGAAGGATATCGATTATTTTTTGTGGATGATCCCTTTTTGGTAGGTGTGAGTTCAGAAGTCTGAAGTTCAGATAAACAAGGATCCATGGCACTGTTGTACCTTTAGTGTAATTTGTATTGTTGTACAAGGCCAGCAAGGAAATATGAACATGTGTTACATTTCTGTGTTACTACTATTAAAAAAGTGAAATAGCTTATGGGATGCTGTAAGCAACATGCCTCATAAAACAAAGGAGTTTAACTTTGATGCTGAAGGTGTGGCCATTCTCCCGGTGGAGAAGTACCGCTATAGCTGTATGTCCTTTTAACCACAATTATATGTGTGTGTGTGCTGAACTTTATGCTAAGTAAGTTTCAGACCACTTGATTCTTGATGCCTGCCAAGACGGCTAGTTACAAAACTTCAGGCACTGCATTTAGGGACATGCACACTTCAAAGGTACGAAACTCTTACCTGGAGAATTATTTAACAGTTGGCTTGAAAGCGACGTACCCTTCATTAAAAAGCAGAGCCAAAAGTCCTTTAGACACTGCAGCACTTCAAAACTAAGGGGAGGTCTTTCCATTAACTCAATGGAAAAGGGCTGCAGGACCCAATGGTGGGAGTCTGCATGTGTTTTTGTTCCTCTATGTCTCGGGCAGCGGATATAGCCACGGATCCATTAGCCTGATTTGTCACAGCGGGAGCGCCCCAAAGATCTCTTATCAGCACAACGTACCTCTCGAGTGGCGAGTCTGTCGCTCATCTCCTCCGCCATTGCAATGTCCCCTTCAGCTATGGCGCTTTCTATGCTCCTTTCTAGGCCGGACTGCAGAAGAGGAAAAATATTTTTAATAGGGGTAGAGAGAGAGAGAGAGAGAGAGAGAGAGAGAGAGAGAGAAATCAAAGAGTAACTTCAAAAGTCCCCAGGGCCTTATTTTTTAATATGATTGCCATTACTACAAATATGTAGATTTCCCTTCACAAATGAAAACCTTTTTGATTAGATATTAGTGGGGAAATCTTAGAAATGCTACAGGAGATTACCAAACATAAATGTGACTCTTTAATTACACATTTCCATTACAGGCCTAAGCAGAGGGGGTGTGAAGATGCCCCCGGTTAGCGGTGGCAAGGCAGTTCTGCAACGATGAGACCATCTGAGGAAGCGGAGCACCACATTTCTTCAGCCCCAAAAATGTCATCACGCTAAATAAAATGAATAAAAAATATGTAACTCTTCCGATGTACATTTTATTGTCTGCGGATGTGCAGCGCATCCCAATATTATTTTCTCCATGACTACAGTTGTTTCATCTTGAGTTTGCTTTATGGACTTTATGGAATTATTGACTGTATATACTGAGGCTGAGACTGTATAAAACGTGTCCTGTGGTCTTAATTAAAGTCTATTCCATGTCAAAAACAAGCATCATATTGACAGGCTGTCATCCTTTGTGCCATGAAATGTATTTTAAGGTCACTGAAAAAAAAAAAAGGTTGGCCAGATGAAGAAACAGCATCTCCCCCTGCTACTACAGCTTTTCCCTCAAGAAAGTGTGTGTGTGGAAGACTCGGGAGTATTCAAATATTACGTATTAATTACAAGAAGCTGCATTTGAAGGCTGAAGACCCTCTCATTATGTTGACATGACAAGTTCTGTTTCAGCTTGTTAATCATTTTCAAAGTTGCCCTATTAGAAATGAGGCCAAAATCAGCACACCAAAAAAGGCCCTCAATTTTATGGTGCTCTGCGATCAAATAAGCTCAAAATAATACTCCAAATAACCATTAAATGGATTTCCAATTGAAATTAGAACATTTCCCATTCACTGGGTCAGCTATACTGTTCATCAAGTTTGCCAATATTTTGCTTCATTGGCAATTTGCATGCCTTTGCGTAAAATGAACATTCATCTTTTACTGCAGAAATATATTCAAATGAGAGCAAGTTTTGTTTTCATTTCTTTAGAGATAAAATCCTCTGCAGAAGTAGTGGCACCTGCCCATTTATGATCTTACCATTCATTTAAATGCACTAGATTCTATAAAAAAGTCTCTACCCCGGAAAACAAATCTGATTCTTACAGAGAGCCTACATCTTACTTTAATCTCAACCACACAGGGAAGGAGATTCATCCTAATCTTATCCCTAAATGTAGCCTGACATAATCCTTAATATTCTCCTCAATATGTCAGCTACCATAAGGATTGTCATAATCCATATGTCATATCAAATAAAACAATGAGAGGATACTTTGGCACAGAAACACAAAAGATGCGAGTGTGTTAACGGCTACGACAGAGACGGTATTACACCTCAGCAGACGAGTTTGAAGGCAGGAGTCTTCGTTACCTTTGGGGGGGGTTTGGAACAGGCAGGGGGATGAAATCGATCGTTTGAACCGAAATACGGCTTAAGTCCATCCCAACGCTTCTCATGCTCAACCTGACGCTCTCTGCGGAGAGAGGAAAAGTCTGTGTTAATGTTCATCACGTTTACCAGTAATATGACTAGGCTAACCATATTCAGTAGCTCTACACATTGTGCATCCCTGAACCAGACCCAACTTCTGTCACCACGATGAAATCAAACCCGGAATTAGAACTGAATGTATTCTAGCCTCAGTAGACAAAGCTCAAGACATGATGCTTTAACAAACACTCTACCTTGGCAGAGTGAACAATACGCAGCCAAAAGGTTTTACATGACATTTGTGCGAGTATAGCCTACTCAGTGAACTAGTTTGTTTCCCTGTGTGGGCATTAATAACATGTCTGTTACCTTTCTTCTGCCGGTTCCTTGCTTTCTGTTCCTGTTGAATAACACAAGATACACAGTTAGGAAGTCTGTAGGATGTGAAGTGTCACCTAAACATTCTTTTCTTCCAGTAAAACATGTGCACCCTTTACCAACAGGGAGCTCCATGTATACAGTAACAGGGTGGCCTAGGGTCCTAATCTGGATTATTTATCTTTGCTGTCCTTACTTGTCTAAACGATTGTTTCAGCAATCGTTGTCTGCTAGATCTGGGCGAAATCAGCCTATATAGCATTCTTAAAAGAAACTATTGTGCATATACAGCAACTGAGACCTTTCTTGTGTCTTCTTCTGTGTCTTCTTCTGGGGACCTTTATCATCTTGATCTCATCTTTCTTCTTCTGTAGATCTTGGAATTTCTAAACACACACACACACACACCCCCACACACACACACACACACACACACACGACCCCTGATATTTTCTGTTGTACACATCTTATGTCATGATGCACACACAGCACTCTGCCACTGGCATACTGCCCACTCCAGAATATGTTCATTGAAATATCGTATTTTGTGTGAACATCTTTACTTCAAACAGGGCTGGGGATCAAAGGAAACGTGTATTGTAATGATGTAACTATGTTCCGAGCAGCACAGTAGCCACATAGCTGAATGAGCAACAAACGGAATGGGGACTGTATAGCTCACTGCACGGCAGACAACATACTTGCCACATTTCCTGTGAAATCCCAGGCAGGCTGCATCTCGGGGACTCGCTGTCTGGATCATTGGGAGTGTCAGGCGCCTCCACCACTGACCCACCGGTTCCCCCAACACCGCTCAGCTTTTCAGGGGAGCCGCTGTCACACTTGTCATGCCCGTCCTCGTCATCCGAACTGAGGTCAGCCTCGGTTAAACCGTTGGGCAGGAGTCCGCTGTACATACCGAGCCGTTGACAGCCGGGTATGATAAAGTTATACAGAAATTAATCATCGGACGAGACAGAACTGCAGAATAGTCAGAAACAGCCACACATCGCTGTGTACGTTTAGTCGGAGTCGAGAGCGGGCGGGAGTAGCACACATTTCCGGGTAAACAACGTGACGTAAAAGGTAGGAAATCGCCGATTGGCTGTGAACTGGTCGTGAACTGGAGCACTTGAACCAATCAGCGCTGCACTTACAACAGTTGAGCGGACGGAACACGAGTCGAAAGCTCCTATTGGCTGTGGTACGCAGGCTCACATAGACCTGTATTGCTCGGTTAAGGGCAACATAAACGAACTGTTCCAGGTTTTTAGACGAGCAGTCAGAGGTTTTACACTGTGACATTGTCGGTTTAGAACATGTTCAGGTAGGGCAGCGTCTTCAGCAGAGATTCGACATCCGGTATAGCAGTCTAACTGTTCGCAGTAAGGTAAAGAGTTGGCTGTTTTGGAGCATTTATAATTGAGGTGATTAACATGGCTACAAGGCTGAGCGACAGACAGGTCCACGAATTACCAGGAATCATTCAAATGTTAACGTTATGCTTGTGTCATGTTCTCGGGGAGATAAGCCTTATTTTGTGACCAGTGGTTAGCAATTTGCTCAAACCGCTTCGGGCATTACATTATTATTAGAATGATTAGCATGCAAATCTTGTAGAGCCCCTGGCATTGGCAAAGACACCGACCCTTAAATTGCTCTTTCACACTCGTTTCTTTTGGTTGCCTCTCACTGCAAAGCCGTTCATCTACACACATGATAGCGTATATGTTTTGTGCCCTGTGACTGTAGAGTGAAGAGTGAGACCCGTACCACCAATGTGTATATATAGAAAAAGGGTAGATAACCAGGTTCATGTAGGCCCAGACACTCAACCAATGGAGGTTGCTAAAGGAGGATTCAAGAGAGTGTCAGTTAGAAACGGCAGTGTCGTGGCCAACGTGTACAACAGATCAACCTGGAGACCGGGCGCCCTCCTTGACCTTTGTGCACCCTAGATGAGACAGTCACTCTCTTCTGCTTTGCAAACGCAACGCACGTGGAACTGGGGTGATGAGGCTTATGCTATGTTGAATGTCATCTCGAACATGCAGACATCGGCAGCCATTAACTGGTGTCACTCACTCAGCATTATCATGACGTTAATGACACGCGTGACGAAGTCGACGAGCACGGCGGCCGGCCTCTGAAGGGAAACGAGAGTCACAAAGTCCTGTTGATACGAAACAAGTTTGGCATTACAGGTCTGAATCATTTCCTTATTGATTACTAGACTTTGTGTTATATTGTCTCCCCACCCCCTCTCTCTCTATCTCTCTCTCTGGCTGGCATGCGCTCCAGTTCATTATTCCCATCATTTCTTGGTAATTTGGCGTTGGCTGTTTCAAACTTAGAGCCTCCTTATTAAGTTTTGGCCATGGTGGATAAGAGGCAGGGCTGTAAGAGCACAGAGATAAACTAATCATCTTAAAACCCTAATTATTAGTATCTTACTGTGACAGACTGTTTTTGCGAGCCAGCCAAATTGAGCCTCAAATGAGGAAAGGCATATCTGTGGAAGTGGTAATAATTTTAAGTCATCTCGATCTGGCTTGGTGTGGCAGAATTCATTAGTGCCGATTAGCACTGTGTGTACAAAGTAAATGAGATATCTAATAGCAAACGTGGAGGTCCAGGGACTCTTAATTTCCTACCCAATATGAGGGACGATGTTAAGAGGTGATTATATATATTTTAACATTCTGATTTGTCTGCTTCCTCGGCCAGCAGTTGCACTAAAACGGTATCGCTAAACTGCTGACCTCTCACCCTTCTCTGTATTTCATCTGCTATTTCAGACTGCAGAAAGGTGAAGGGAATGAACTCCAAATCAGATTATACAGAGTTACTCTGTAGAGGCAAGCCGAATTGTTTATGTGTATTTATTGTATTTTTTTTGCAAGGATACAAAGGACGTTAATTATGTGTTAGGGGAAAAATAATAAGATTACAAAGAATAATTTGCTGATATAATTACACCAAAATTGGGTACACACAATCGTAAAATACATGTATTGCTTGACCTGGGTTAGCCAGTGAAATAAATCCTCTTTCTATAGCCTTTGTTAATTTGTTTTTATCATCTCCAAGTGGTGTTTGTGCAGGCAGTTCAATTTGCATGTGTAATTCCACTGTGCAAATTGACAACAAGTAGATAATTCTAGGAAATAGGCTGGTTGCAGGCCCCTGCTATCTTCCCAAGCCTATTCATTTTGAGGAACCGCTGAGGCATGAAACTCATACATCAACTATTTCCTGACAACGCTTAGGCTTATTGTCCCCTAAAATGTCATTACAGCCATTATTTATGAAGCTAATTCATTTATTAAACCATATTTACTCTGACAGAATTTGTCACATTCTACCCATATCCCAAGCATTGCTTTTGAACAATGTCTTTCAATGAGTCATGTTAAAACCTCACAAAGTTTTGAATCTGGAATATTGCACATAAACATGTCAGTGGTTTTATTGACTTGACTGATGACAAGCTTTTCATAGTAAAAGGCTACACCTTGTGTTACAGGAATCCACTGAAAATTGTACGTAAAGTATCCCTTTGTGTATTTTTGTCCCAACACAGCCAAGTTAACGTGAACGTAATCAGATGGAGTACGCCAATTTGGTGACGCTGATGAATCCCACTCTGACAGCCACCTTCTCAAATGAGTGTGTATTAGTCACTTTTAACACATAGCAGTCAGATATCTGAAGCTAAACAGTTCTTGCGTTGAGCTTCCCGGCCCGTTGCTGCTGTCTTATGGTTCTGTCAGTTTAGCGCAGCACACTTCATGACAGTGTGGATAATTTGTAATTGTGAGAGATGAAGTAACACATAGGGGGGGGTCATACATTTTAATGTTACACGTTCTCTCTGGATTATTCCGTCATACCATTCTCCTGTATCTCACCTGTCACCCAAACGCACTTATCACAGCAGTCGCGATGAGTTGTGTGTGAACTGTTTTACAATATTGATTTGGAGGCATGACATTTTAATTAATACTTAGTGTTAGCTGTCATATAGGCAGCTAGCCCCATTGATTAGAATATGAGACAGGCGAGGTGGGGGCAATAAAGATAAGAATAAAGCACTTACTGTGAAAAGCCAGTAAAAAGGGGATCAATGCGGATGGGAGAGAGACAGTCATGGGCTGAATTGAAGGTGGCAAAAAAAAGTAATATCTGTCCTCACTGTATTACTGTTAAGGTCTTTTCTCTACCAGATACCAAGAATCACTGAGACACAGCGTGCCTACTGTCCTCCACAGGTTGCAGACTCTGCCCATGTTATTGGGGGTCAGGGTTGCCAAGACACCCGGAGAGAGGCAGTGTACTGAGAGAGGACCAGAGGGGAAATTAGGTAACTTTGTAGCACTCCATTGAACAGCAATAAGCTTTTAGGGCTTAGCAAGCATAAACACATTAAACTGATGAGATTCATCAGCACTCTTGTGTCAAATCCATTGCGCCCACAGGCAGAGCTCAGCAACAGCAAACTGCAGAGTGAAGGTTCCCCCTTCATCACAGAGACAAACCGCCGTTGTGTCTTCTGGATGGTAGGGGGGCAAAATGTCTCCTCTTTTACACAGATCTGAAATATTCACCTTTTATGTTGCTATACCATGTGTTTTTTTGGATTAGCAATGTTTTTCAACCCCTTGAATTGGTTGGAAACAACAGGATTTGTAGTCGATGCTCAAAACATCAAGATAAGTGTATGGCCTTTTTTAGATTCTGCCATCTAATTTGTCAAATCACAATGTATAAAGTGCAAGGTTGTATTAAATCGATATACCCAAAGACTCCCTCCTTCACCAGCAGATCTAGCTCATTGTGGTTGTGACTGAATGTGTCTGAACAACTGCCATTGCCAACCCTTGAACAGGAGCACATACAGTATTTGTTGATTCGCAGTTAGTTCACCATATTTGATGTTTAATTGGTTTAATCTCAGAGCCGCAAAGCTGGAGGACTATTACCCTGATAAAATGATGCATTTAAATTGAAATATTTATTCTCAAAGGTACGAAAGCCCTTCAACTTTCCTTTTCAAATCATTATAGCCCCTTGCCTTTTGGACAGTTTCACTGGAGGCAACCAGATCGGCATGAAATTAGCTCAGTTTGAATCTTTACATGGTCCAATCAGATGAGCTGAGATTTAATCATGGCTGCCCTACCAGAGTCAGACCCCTCAGATGAAATGGACTACATATTCATAGGTTCACTTGCATGGTTGATTATAGCAGCATATATGGAAGGTACAACCTTTCTTCTATTTATCTTTATTCCAATTTTCCTCTGTGAAAATGAAGATTGAATATTGAATATGAATCCCTCCTTGATTGAGTCAAAAAATAAGGACAGTGCTCCAAGTGAAACCATGAACAAAGCGTATAGATGTTTATGCCACCTATTATATATATATATATGTGCTATATTCCTATTCAATAGCTGATGTACTAATGTCTAAAATAGTCCCTTTCTTTAATTTCCAGCTGAGTAATGTATAATTTACACTGCAGACAATGTTATATTTTGCAGCTAATTTGTGTGCATGGGCCTTGTAGTCATTCAATACCTTGCCAGACATAAAATAATGCCTTTGAATCAAGGGAAATATTACCTGATGAATTCATTTTGATGATAGCATCTAGGGTGTGAAGCTTAAATGCCATCTTAAATTACTTGTCTCATTTGCATGAGGAACAAAAGTATGCATAAGTATGAAGGCTTCTTTGGCAAAGAGGCTGGCACACTCACGGGGAAACCCGATGAAATTATCGTAAGAAATTATAAATCATATAGTAATGAGAAGAAAACATACAAAAAACGACTCATGACAGATTGTACAGTATGCTACAACTAATCTAGTTGTATTAGTATTGATCAGATGTGCTGATTCTTATTTTATTTTCTCCCACTAGTTATGAATGGGTTTCTGTTCTCTTGCAAGTGATAGGACAGCATCTGATCATGGAGTGAGGTTCATGTAATAATAAATGATATGATCAAGAAAAACATTATATAAGCTATAGAGCAAAGGTCGCACCATATCAATTTAAAACAAAATTTGTTTTCGCAGTAAAGTCATAGCAATCTTCTCACTATTCCTATGAAGGGAATGCTAATTTATAAAGAGGGAATTCAAGTGGTCAGTTCGCTAATACCAAATGCTCAATTTGAGTGAATCGAAATATTGATATAATTCATTCAATTGTTTCAAGCAGCTAAGACAAATAACATGGAATAACAGATTTGGTGGAGGAGAGTGGGAATAGGATCTGGAACCTCTACTTTGAAGTTACTATCTTGAAATGGAAGCATCTTAATCTGTTGATGGCCAAAAGAGAATTGTGATCTGAAAGATACTCTGCAGTTTTACTGCTAAAGTCTACTTCCAAGCAGCAGCTACCCAATTTAATGTAAAAAAATATTAATAACATATTTTTGTATGCTGGAAACTCATTATAAATCATATGCTGGACAGGGAATCCACCGTACATATTTGTCATACGCGAAAGATGAAGCAAACATGTGCTTGCTATCTTACTCCATTCTTAGATGGCCGTCCTGGTCTCCGTCTATCAAAATAAGGCGAAGGCTTTGTTGGCACTTGCGGTTCTTCAACCCAAATCGATCTCTCACCCCATCAGTTTCTGAGGCAGCTGCCGGTTGCCACTTGTAGATAGAGTATAATGTTCGTTTTCAGATGTCTTCCCACTGGCTTCATTATCAGATGTTTTTGTATGCCATGTAATTGTTTGCAGTGCAGTGAAAACATTTCCCCCCGTCTTTTTTCTTCATCACAAAAGATCCTACTGCTAATTTACCTCATCTGCACCTAAGTTTGCAGGTAAGCTCTCCATCATGGCATCATGGCACAGGATGAGACAAAAGACCCCATATTGTGGAAATTCTCCTTAGAGAAGGAGATGGGGAGAGAAAGTGGGAGAAGGAATGCCTCGCCTTCCTCATTACACCGCTGTCATTTACTCTTCATCCCCCGTACTCTTTAGTGGCATTAAGACGGGATGTAAATTTGACAGTTAACGCTGTTAGAAAATGGCTAGTTCAAGAAGGGCAGGAATTAGAGATGGGCATTAGGCGCTGATAAGCTCCTTTCCTCTGCCGCGGCGGCTGCTTAACATTCATGGGAAAGTCATCATCAAACAACGTTATCACAGCTCTGTTGACGGCTGAGGAACATCATCACTATGATAATTTTTTTTTATAGCTGTGAGCCAAAAAAGCACTCTTTTATTTCAGCGGTTTGTTAATGAGATTGGGGCTTGTTGGTATGGGCAAATGCAAACTTGCCACTCTCCCGCGTTTGTTTGAGTCCCCCAGCCTCCCCCCTCCACACTGTTTAATGTTTGGGGGGGGGGCATTTTTATGTACTCCTTTCGAAGTGCTCTGTGTACACTGCTGAAGGAGGGCCTTTATGTGTACCCTTGCAGATCAGCCGCTCAAAGAGAGGAAAACACGGCTATATCAACAAACGGTCTCTCCTAACAGCCCTGTCGCTGGCACCTGTCAATCACCGGGGATTTGGCCATAGATCTGAGTCGAGTGGGAATGTCGATGGTTATTGAAGTTGAATACACTCCCACAAGCAATACCATGTGATCAAGTCTGTTATTAATGATGAAAAGGTAACTTCAACTGTAGGCCATTTGGATCTTGAGAACGTTGGTGATAATGGCCTTTTCTAAAGTGAAAATGCACTCGCCCAACTCTGGTAAACAACTTGAAGGATAGAATTCACGTTGTGTCTCTTGTATTGTCTTTCACTGTGCTCCTAACGGCTCAGATCAAAGGTTTTGACAGCCTTGCACACTATTACCAGTGCAGCAATGCAGACAGTGTGCAAGCTGCCAAGACAAAGCTGCTTTCTTATGGCTGTAGATACCAAAATCTGATTTAGGATTGATCACTGTTTGTGTTTGTGGAGTGGGCTAAGAGAGATTTAATCTTTTGAAATCCTTACCAAGGGAGATGACAAATCATCTCTAACTTGCTCTAATTACTTACTAAAACTTTATGTTTGCACTACAGATAGTGGAAAAACATCTGCAACCATCCTGCCACTTGATTTCCCGACCACTAGTATAAATGATCAGTGTTATAATCTCCAGTTTTAGATCTCTCACCTGTCTGATGAAATTACTTACATTCAAAACCACCTGCTATTATAATGCTGGTGCACCGTTCCGTGGTAAAGCTGCTGTTAGCATGGCATTCCAATCCTCAGCATTTGTTATAGAAATGATTCCAGGCTGTTGAGGGCCAGTTAACATCCAAATGTGCCACCATCAGTATGATTTCCTCCATCTCGTTTCCAGCTCATTGCTCTATCTGCATCACCTCTGTGTTTAAATCCTTGTAAACCAATGGGACACTTCCTGTGAAGAACAGCAGTGTATTTGTGCTGCTTTCTGCTTGGTACATAGGGAATCCGGTTTGAGTTGACTCAGAATTCATAATGATACGTTTCATGTCACCTAATTTGTACGCATTTTTGTTGCTGCTCTTCAGCTCCACTCCTTCACTAGGTTGGGATTCAGCTTACAAGTGGAGAGACGTAAAAAGGACATGAACTACAGAAACTGGTGGAGGTAGTGGAGGCAACAGATGGAGATGGAGCAACGAGATCTATATGGTTTTATTTTGAAAAACCATACCATACAGAAAAAGAAAGGAAATGCTTCCCTGCTGAGTTTGATAGAATTGATATTATGTCATTATTTGGGGCATGTACTGTATTTTTTATTTATTTTCTAATATGTTGATGATATTATTACTCTAGACAGTTGAGCTGGCTTACTTAAACCTTTTAACTGTCAGACTCTTTTTGCATAGCAGTTACAGATGCTTTAGTTCATTTATATCTCTCTTACAACATGCTATTCTCTCAAATAAATTCTCATAAGCCTATACTAAGGGGGATCTTTCACATATTCATTTTGGGTTTACTCAACAGTTGTTGAGTTGTACTCAGTTTTTGTTCACTCAACGTAAATACGTTTTTATGCCATTTTTATCTGCCACCAATGTTTGATTTAAGCAGTGTATTGGCACATTTTGTGGAGAAACAGATTTGATCCAAAAAAAGCACAATATCGAACACTCATTTCACTCATTGTATTGTATTTGATTTCAACATTTTCAACACTCCTATCCCCTCTGCTGCAATATCAGATGTCTCGTGTTTCTGACCACAAGCACTGCTGTACTCGCCTCGCTAGTCGCTGCATGTAAATATACAGTATACCAATGATATTGCCAGCTTGCAAGCCCACGATCCAGCCCACACATTCCGACTCCGTTCAGGCTGGGTGCCAGCACGTCCAAACTGTAGGAAGCCTGAACCCAGAGTTCAGAACCATGCATCAACCCACAGGAAACATCTCAAACACCTAGCTAGTCCCGTATCTTAGAGCCAAAAGTCACACACATTTTACATTTTGTTGGGATGCACAATTAAGTGTATACCCCTCCAAAGAAAACCAAAGTGTTTAAGTAAAAGTGTCCAGTGCCTTTCAACTACAAATCAGAAAATCTGATTTAGCAACATGAATGCAATGCAAATGAATTAGACATTTGCTACATTCCTTTCAGCTTCACAGTAATTCTGTTGTCTGAGTCGTTTGCACAGCATTTTCCCCACTTTGTGGCCTCTGAGCCCTGCGTCAGGTTATTTCAACAGTCCTCTGTAAACCATCGCTCTATGCCTAGCTCTGCTATTTAGTGCCACAGAAATGCTCTTCTGATCGCAGAACTAAATGGGGAAACTGGATAGAGCTTGCTCTTGTGGTCTCCACTTGTCAAGAAATGAAGAAGCCGGGCACAGGGTTCCTACGCGGGGTTGAGAAATGCCGAAAAGTATGGACAATTGATTTGATCATTTATTGACGTTGGCTTTATTCAGATTGAGAATTGCACAAAAAAGAATGGAAATGCATGGGGAAATATTGTTCTTCAGTCCAATGCATGACTACACATTTCATACTGTTGTAGACCCAACTGTCATCATATGTTGTAAAATGTGTTATTGTGAGCAATAACATTGAGCTATAAAGTGTTGCCTAGATTATAGTGACCACTGACCAAAATCTTCAAATCCAACCAACAAATTAAGGTCTAGAAGCAGTATGCAATTTTCAAATGACCCTTGCGGATGCAGTACAGTGCAGCTTTGGAGGATCTGGGGTTGGATAACTGTTCGGTTCACCAGTTCTTAAATTCCTTGAACTACCGAGCTACAAATTGCCGTTCCTTATTTATGATAATGAAATGTAATTCTGCCCTTTATTGATGTGCAGTGCTCTTTTGCGTGAGTAAATTATTCTGTCTTTACTGTGGCCGTTTGTATTTTGAAACCATTACTTAATCACATTGTCAAAATCCCCAGTTCCTCTCATCAATCCTACATTGAGCTTTATTTGTGATCCTCTTTTTCTCTCGCCCTCACCCATTTGATTCACTCCATTTCTCTAGTTCAATTTCTTCAGCATTGGTGTTTATATTCTTGGGGATGAATGGATTACCCTTACTGAAATAGCTGTAACTCTGATTTTAGGTCAGCTACTGGAAAAAGTACAAATAACCCCACTTTTCTCTGCCATCGCTGTCTCTCATCTCGCGGAGCTAAACCAGAGGCTTACCATACTATTAATAGGAGGTAATCTGCAACAGTATTTCTCTCCTAATATATTTATGGTTATTGTAATGGATCAAATAAATACTCCATGAGGATAAAAGCTATTGAATAATTGTCTGCCAGCCGAACAACAAATATGTCAAGTGGAGGCAGAAGTAATGCAGTTTTGATACAGCAGACCAACACAATATCCGGTCTATTCTATTTCTCCGAAATAGTTTTGATAAACATTACGATTCAGATAAAGGTCTTGTGACATTTCATGATACAATCAGATAGAGGTGCTCTTGAAACTTTACTCTACAAACATGAAGTGGCATCCCAACAGCAGCATAGAGACCATGTTTCCATTAAGACCATTAAGTATCCCAGCAGCTTCCGATGGCTATTGGGCAATGAACATGTTTTTGTGTTACATTTTATCAACTACAAAGAGACTGTATGAGAGCCAGCTGTAGCAGTTCTCATAATGCATAATTTATTCATTTGTAATCAGTAGTTTTAATTAAACTGATACTGCTATATTAGTTATTAGGTGTACAGTTTCAACAAAAACAAATCCCAGTCATTCAGTACAATAAAAGTGGCCGCATGATATAAATAAAGTGAAGAAGCATTGAAGCTAACGAAGTGTATTACATACTTATTAAAGTAATTTTCACTTTACCTCCCAGACCTGGACAAAAACACTTTTAAATTATCATTGTACTCCAAGGTTGGCTATGTGGAGTTTTTCTTTTCTTTTTTCCGTTAACTTTGAAGTAAGCTCAAAAAACGTATAGGTGTGGAGGGGGTGGCATCAAATAATCAGCAACTTCAAAAAGCATGCTGCCACTTAGCACTCCCAAAGCTAATGTCCCCGAGACATTCAGAATGGAAATTATTCAAACTCATTTAGTGGCAGCAAATTGGTCTAAGTTCAATCAGAAAACAGACTGACACTGAACAAGAAGTGCAGCCTAATTATACTTGTTTGTCAAATGAAAATTTCATTTGGGCAGAAATGAAACCTTCGAGCAACTTCTTTTAAGGTGAGCTCCTAGTTGTATTATCAGCTAAATGCAGTAAAATCCATAATCATATGATGATAATGAAAATGGAGCCAATGTTAACATTCAGGCTTCCAATGCCCCGGGCACATGGTGATAAAAATTAAGTACCATAGTCCTCTGCCAGGCACGCTGACACCCGGTCTGGTCTTTAGCCTCTTAGATGCGTTTTTGCATTTTAAAAACTTTATCAAAGCACTGTTGCAATGTGGAAAATGTCAATGTGAAATGCACTGAAGGCAAATTGGAATTTCATTAATAGTAAAATTATTCCTTTTGACTGATGTATAACTATGCTTGTTAAGAGCTGGAGAGTGGAACGCTGTCTGTCTGGTCGGCAGTCGCGCCTTCTCTTATCCCATGCCATTTGCTGAAAGTTAGAGATCTACTTTCCAACTGAAAATGGAAACATGAAGTCACTAAAGTAGCAGGAAGTGAAGAATATCTGTTTGAATACATCCGTTTATAGCGCATTTGTCTCTCTCAACTGGGATCCGTATGAAGTTGTAGAGCTTATAGAAGCTTGTGCTGCAGAGCATTGAGGTGTCTTCTCGCTGTTACGGGTATAAAGCTCTAATCTTAACTATAGCGTCTTGAACATCAATTACTTTAGGCCTCGGAGATCCCACGGTGTATCGGTATCATAGGTTAATAGCCCTAACCTGGCGTGAAGGTATCAGTTCACCAAGACCTGCACTCGTTCATGAAGCCGATGGTGTTTATTGATTTACCTCGTAATCCTCTCAGTGTCAATGTTGTCAACGATGGAGGAGCGAATGGGAACGGCGTGTCGAGTCTGAGACATTTTCTGACGGCAAAAGGAGACAACAGATTAGCTTTAATAGGGTGTTCATGTATTCCTATGGGGTTTGCTAGAGGCATTGAATCTACAGGTGGACCCAAATGATCTGCTTATAGACATCATTCAAATGTTGATAAGCCCGGGAGGATGAAGCACCATGGAGAGGTTAGAGGCCCAGCTGAATTTGTGTTTTAGCTTGTGAGCTAACGGTAGCAAGTTGAAGCAGCAGGTGCAGTTTGCTTTGCTACGCAATTACAGCAACTTGCAAATGGACTGTCTTGAACAAAGCATGATAATGCTTCGCTTGGATGAACAAGCTCGTGTTTCTATCTTTTCGTGATACAAGTGGGATCATTCACGATTTCAAGTGATGCTTCGTGCGTTAGATTTTCGCCTGTGCAACTGTTTGTTTAGCGGACACTTCTTTATGCATCATCAGCCTTTGTTTCATTTTTCATTTGAAAGGAGCGGACATGCAACACACACCCATGTGTTCTGTGTAGAGGTATCATACTTCTCCATTGAGAGGTTCACTGTAAGAAAACAAAACTATATATATATATATATAGTATTTCATACTATATCACAGCACCATTAACAGAAATGACAAATAACTCCTGTTAATTGGCTGTACTTTTATCTAAAATGGCATGCCAGAACAGCGTTGACTTGCTATGAGGTCCAATGGGTGAAAAAGGACAGATGAAGAATTTGTGCTGTCAGATGAAATAAACGTTGAACGTGTTTGCCGCTTTCATATCCACCTTGACAAGATTGAAGACACGCAGACTGAGACCTTTTCCGTGAGTTGAGCTCATGGCAGATCCTTCATCCTTGTATCCTCTTGAAAATACAGCATGCTGCAGCTCTCTTGGAACATAAGGACATTAACTCGTACCACTTTGACAAAACAAAAGCAAAAATCATCTGGAGTAGTTACCTCCATTACCTACCTCCATCAGAAATACATCCAACAACAACTCCGTGCTGTTTGTGGGGTTTGTTTGCATTCATGGTTTATTACCAAATATAATACCTTGTAAACTAAGAGCAATATGCTTGGCATTTTTAACATCAAATTTGTCATGAAGCCTATTAGCTGTAACATGGGTTACAACACATGTTGAACCCTGTATATTAGCCTACGTCGTTAACATTAACCCAGGATTCCTCATTCACTTGAACTCTCCTGAAAGAAACATTAACAGAAGCCTTTCGCAATGCAGATTGATCAGGTGGTCAATGCCATTAGGCAAATTCCTCTGGCTTGCTGATCATCTCAAGGCACGAATGATGGCTGGGTGTATATTATCAGCATGCTAGAAGTGGGAGATTAGGAGAGATAGACGTGTGCACGGATATAGCCATGGACTGTTAGATTAAAAATAACAACCCTGGCAAGATACATTTACATTGAGCTCAAAGTAAAAGTTTCTGAAATTTAAGATTGATTCACTGTTGACATTTATCTGATCCTAGATGATTAATACAGTATTAGTTCATTATAAATACTACAGCCAGTCATATGCAGCAGCTAAACATATTAAAAAACGACCTCACTTTGGGATGGACTTTTTTTTTTAGCAGTCTGATAAGTACTGTCAGTGTATCACAATAGTATAACTGATGTCAATCTGGAAAACCCATAGCAGTACCCTCATGTAGTTGTTATCAATAATCCCTACATTTAGACTGACAAGTCAAATTGCTACCTGGTATTCAGCTTTAGGCTTTCTGTAATTTGAGGGAATTTCAAATCGCACAATGTTGTCACTCTTCTCATCTGGTTTAATGACACTGATAATTGGATTTGTAATGATGTTTTAAGCAAACTTGTTTCAATGCACACCTTTCAGACAAGGGCCTTCGTGATAACGCTGAATAGAGCATGTCTGGCATACAGGAGCTGTGGCTGAGCTGCCAGTGTATTTTACACTATTTGCAGTGGAGCTCTGACCTCTTGTGCTTCATCGTGGAAGTGCAAAACCATCTTTCTCTTTGGCAATGGTGGTATCAACAAACTATAATCTAATATATTTACAAGTATGCACTTTAATTTTTAAAAATAACCTACTATAATGCTCCCTGTAGGAAACGTTTCTGTGATATTTTTAAAAGCCCAAAGGAACGTTCCACGATGATTAATTTCTGGCCTTTATAGGTTTCTCAAAGAAGCCCTACCAATGCAGGTGGACCCAGGAATCTTACTATACCAACTCTACTGTACCAACCCATGTGCTAAACAAAAAATCTGGGTGGATGTCTTCATGTAATCTCAATTTAATTTAAATCTAGAGGTGTCCTGGTGGCTAAAGTGAGTCCCAAGGTCTCAGGATGTTGTGGGTTAGAATACGGTTCATGACCTTTGCAACTCTCTCTCTGGTTCATTCCTGTCACTCTCCACTGCACACTGATGAAGCAGGAATGCCATACAATAATCTTTAATCTGTTTCAATTGTTAACACAGTATTGCTTTAACTCCTGACTGTCATACGTAATGAAACAGCACTATAGGTGACCTATTGCTAAGTTCCACCTCCCGTTGTTACTGTTGCTAACTTAGACAAACAATCCCACCTGGCCTAGTGCCAACTAGCAAAACAATGGAGTCTGTCGCCGATAGTCTCCAAGGGGCCACAGACTTTTTGAAGACAGACCAGTTTGACATCATCAAGAACCCACCAAAAAGGCCCACAGCATGCAAACAGGGATGTGTCCAAAAGTTGAAGTACACTGGAGGACGCGCTGAAGTTGGATGCGAAGGTGTGTCGATCTCGGGCCAAGAGGAGACTGTGAACCGACCTTACCATCTGTTCACAGCAAGCAACTCGAGAAACCAAGTCACCGGAAAGTCCGTTTATATTCGGACCAGACAGATGTCGGCTGATGTTGACCCCGGTCACCTTGTTTGTCTTTATGGGGAAGGAAAAGTTGGCCACAGCTGGACTTTTGGGTGACACTGCCCATCAACAACTTATTATTAAATATACCACTGAAAACACATTCAGCAATTCAGTTTCTTCTTGGATATGAAACGGTGAAAATGTTACTGAAAGAATCTAGTAAATGTTTCGAGTGTAAGTATTAATCTGCATTCATTTGCAGTCACCTGTGATCTATACATCTCAAGCTGTAAAACGTGCATTTGAGCCAGCGCAAGGAAAGTCAAGAGATTCGTGGAATCCTGCATATTGCTTTTTGCTATTGTTGATTCATCTTATGAATCCATCTCTGTCAGCCTAATGAACCAGACATCTGTCACATTTCCCCCACAATGAGGGTAGTTGGCAAACTTTCGCTCGAAAATGAAACTATTATCTTCAACTAGACGCGCACAGGGCTCAATATAAATAAATAAAGTCACAGTTATCTATTGGCCAGTGTGATTACTGTAGCCAAAGCTGACATCCAAATTGACTGTCTTATCATGTGGAAGTGATTTCAGCTCGAGTGCAGACTGTAGATGAAAGCAAAATGATCTTTAAATAGTAGTTCAAGATGGTTGCTCGATAAGTTGTTCCACAACAGTTTTGATCAATGAAGCATGCATTCAATATATTACCTATTTAGATATGTGAGATTAACTTAACTGGTCTTTTGAATGGTTAATAAATTGTATTTCCTACAGTATAAAGTAATTACTTTACAGCCTTGTATTGTAAATTATAGTGAGTAGGAAAAGACATGTTTGAACACAGTATATTGCCTCATTTCTTAGGCAATACCATAGTGTACCATTTGTGGTAAAGGGTGATTCTGCTTTTAGAACATATTCATATATTGTTAATAGTTATTTCTATTTCTTCATCTATACTACAGTTATCCCAAATATCCCTCCATCAAAACTACCTTAGTCACGTCGTTTAAAAATGACAACAATTAATATGCAATTAATCAGCAGCCATTTAGGAACCACACATATGGATCTTGACCATTGGCCAAGTAATTGAAATAGCACCCTTAAGCATCAGCTTAAGAGACAGGTTCTGTCTACCTCAACCTCGTGCCTAAAAGCCTATGCATTGAATTTGCCGTGCTCTCATACGACAAAGCCTGTCAGGTGGGAGCTCCCGCTGTGGAAAATGTCAGAGCTATTTTCCTCTTTAATAGTCAATGCGGCGCTTGTTTAATAGTAATTGGAATCTTATCCTGCTGTTTGCTCATCATTTCCTGTGCCTAGTTATTCCACACCTAAACTCCATTTAAGTTTTTAATAACATTTTAGAATAGTTCCCATTCAGGTAAACAGAATCTGATTACCTTGATGGATTGAACATGTATGTCTGACGGTGGTTTATTTGGTTGATTTATTCAAAGGGCCTCAGATGGAGGCACTTTAACTGAGGCAAACAAAAGGTGGCCGTACCATTCCTGCAGCACATACAGTTCGTAGGAATATTATAATGGTTTACAGAACCTGTGAATTTTGGTATTTTGTAAGCCTCCGCACTTCTCTATTCCACTGTCAAGAGACAGTAACGGAAACAATGTCAGTCAGACTTGATTTGGCGGTTCTGCCAGGTTATTGTTACAACATATAATGATGGGTTACACCAGTTCACAGAATGTCTCCATACACCTGTTACAGAGTAAAAGGCCGTAGTCCACGTGGCTTGATTTGTCTCTGGATGTTGGTAAAGACGGAATATATGCACACCCTGTGCCAGATGCCAGCGAGCAGGAGTCTAGAGCTATTCTCTGATAGTTTTAGATTTCCCTCCCTCCATAAGCCTCTCATTGTGTTGGAGGACCTGCTTTGCACAAGTGCTTGCCAGCTGCTTACCAAATGAGGTGATAGTGTTTCCCTATCAACTGTAAATTTCAATAATTTGTTGGAGGGGCCTCTCGCTGTCAGTTTTTATCATATTATCAATGACGACTCCATTTTCCTCCGCCACTCCATCTCAAGCGCTGACCCCCGGCCCTATTACAGTCCTGTAATGAAGTGCAATGGAGTGGTAATTGGTCCACATTATACCAGATCAGGTAACATTAGACTTATTTTCTTATCACAATGAGCCCTGCTGGTGACTCTCAATGAGAAACCAAACACAGTTCCTTTCTTATGCAGGCTATCATCCAAATAACATTTCAGCGAGCGACCCCGTCCCATTTCAGTTTTCCATTTCAAGATTGTACTCCATGTCCTTGGATTGTGCTTTGTTTCAACGCTCTAAAAGTCTCCCAACCAGCCTTAGAGCTAGTGCAGATATGAGGTAGAGCTTTCCTGAGATGGGGAAGTACAGTAAATGAGCCGGTAACATGACCATTATGTCTGCAATATGAGACGTACAGTACTGTCCGGTCCTTCCGCTCCTTTGTCCTACCTGGCCTTGGAGTGCTCGGTGCTGGGTACCTTCAATCGAGGTCGTTTTCAAAGGATTACATACTTTTTATGAGCCCATGAAGCCCTTTAAAAATGCATGGCATAATTTCAAATAAGGCTGGATTTCGTAATTTCCCGAAAAGTTGCCATTTTCACCCAACGGCAGCGCCATGCCGACTTTGCTGAAATCGAATGCAGTTCGGAAAAGTCAATTCCTTTAAATCAATTTTCTGATATCAATCAATCATATATCCGTCCGCCACCAAAGAGATTTCATGACACTGCAATAGTGATAACGTTTATACCAATCAAGCTAAGAAAGCGTGGAGAGATGATTTCCACCGAGGTGATCTGGCTGGAATGTGAACTTTCCAGTGAAACGAGGTGAGCATGCAGAGCAGTCTAACATCCAAGTGCAGCTCAAGTGGACTAAAACCAAGAAACGATGGAGGATTTGATCATTCACGAGTGGTAAATTGCTAAGCCTAAGTCCACGAAGCCCCTGAGCGAACGTTTGTGCCCGTATCTCTGCTCTGGACCGACGCTAGCTCTCTCTAGTAGGGTCACTGAAAATACACTGAGGACTAAAAGACAGGATATTGGATAACAAGGTTAAAATACAGGAGCAAAGTATTCTCTTATTAAACTCAGGCTGCAGGGATTTGATTTGAGCCACCTAATAGATAGTGGTTTCAAGGGAGCCCAAACAAAAGGTAACCGGCCGGTCATGCTTGTGGTAGCTAATAACAGAGTTAGAAGAAATTAGGGGATTTTTTTTCTCTCCCCCCCACAGGAAATTGTACTTAAAGATGGGTCATGGATCACCCTGCTCTTCACAGGCAGCTTCAGGAGGCGGAGAGTGAACTTTTATTGTGGCCATTAAAAAGGCCTGCATTGTTTCGGGGAGAAAGAGGTCAGAACAGAAACAGTTATTGGAGGGAGACATATTGTGCTGATTGATTTCATGGCTGGAATACATGGTGAGAATAAAGTCACCATGGGCGGCGGGGCAAAAGTACAGGTACATGCCAAAATAAATGAAAGACCAACAACCAGCGTCTTAACGGGACAATGGGCCTCGTCGCGTCTGGAAGTCGACGTTGAAGACTGGAGAGAATAAATTCCACAAGAAACACCATCGTTTGGTGTTTTGGTGATGGGGGTGGAAAACGCTCTCAGGCACTGCCAGATCTGGTGACTGGGATAGCCATGGCACATGCTTTGTGTTGTTTCTTTATGGTCATCGGCGCTCTTCGGATGCTCGCGATCACTAAGGGGTTCCGTGGGCCTACGCCATGCCAGGAAGATGCACCTCACCCCATAACTGAGCCCGTTCTCTGTGCTTTTGGTGAATGCCACATAAGCACCCGAGGGTTAAGGATGAGTCATCTCACCGCGTGACGGTCTTCAATCGCTCAGTAGACTCTCCACTTACCAAAGTGCATTTGTAGGTGTGATAAGGGGTTTAGGCTCTGCAATATCTCTGCAACGGTCTTGACGGGCTGTTTTTCATCAAACCACCTGATCACACGTTAGATTGAGGTTTTCAGTCAACCGATTTAGAGCTGTTTGCCTGGGTTCCCCCCCCCCC
>OMOT01039299.1:24843-39039 GCA_900312575.1 Acanthochaenus luetkenii
TTGAGCAGGTTGGTGCCTTGCATGGCTGCCTCCGCCAACGGTATGACATGTAGGTCGCTTTGGATAAAAGCGTCTGCTAAATGCTGTAATGTAATGTAATGTAATGTTACTTTACTAGGTCCTTTCATAGAAATTCAACAGATGAACAAATGGATACTGTATGTACAGTTAGACTGCCTTTGTGGACTTTGTGGATAAAACACTTTCTCCTCTGACATCTTTCTCTATTATTTCTCAGTGAAGTAACATATCCCACTTTTTCTTTTACAATATTGTAAAAAAAACGTTTACAATATGTTTATGACTATTGGGGAAAGTGGTCAATGTTGACTAATACATAATAAACTTGATAAGGACATAGAAACAACATACCTGTATACTAAAAGTCAATAGTATTGCCTTGATAAGAATGGATTTGAGTACACCATTAAGTTTCCTCTGATATCAGTCTCTCAGTTCTAGTAGACTCTGACTCTAAGTAACATTATTGTGGTGTTGCTGTTTTCAAGCTGTGAGATTAAGTTGTTTCATTTGAAATATCCCTAGCTTTTTATTTATTTTAATTTTAATTTTTTGGGTCTTACATTATGAAACTCTCCTGACTCACAGTAGGAAGTGAAAAAACGGAACAAGCATGTCACCAACACAGCAGGTGAATGGGTACAGATGTATGCGTGTGTGTGTGTGTGTGCGTGTGTGTGTGTGTGCGTGTGTGAGAGAGAGAGAGAACAGAGAAAGCAAGACTATATTATATAAGTGTGCACTGCGTAAAAGACCGAAGTCTTTGTGTCAAACTCTGTCTTATCTGTGTCAAGGTCCATGTCTGCTTGCCTCACTAGCAAAGACACAGCAGTGACTCTCTGTGTTAATGATTCAATTGTGTGTGGCTGATGACCAGCAGCCAAAGGCGAGTGTAAGAGACATTGCACATTGTGACGTTTTCTCACTTCTTCAACTGTTTCAGGAAGTGATGCAGAGTCGCCAAAATCAGGAAACTAACTGTTGCTATTAATATGACGGAGCAAAGGGCTATAGTTGCTGAACGCTAATGTACTTGAAGAGGAAAAGGGGCTCAGTGAACTAAAAGGACATACTTGGGCAAATGTTGCACCTCGCGGGGTGAGTTGATGCTGTTCCTATGCAACCATGGAGGACGTTGTCTCAAGCTATGAATCAGGTAAAACATGATACCCCTTCTATAATCGTTCAATTTCACTATAGGGCGGATCATTGATTGAATAATATGAATGACTCTTTTTCACAATGTTTTCTTATCTTTCCTTTTGTCAAGTTATATATGTATTTCATTTAACTGTCTTTACAATATCTACCAATTTATATAGTACTTTTAGTAGTAGTATTTGCCCCCCCCAAAAAAAAATAGAAATGAGGAAGTAGGTGTCATATCCTTCCTGTGTGGTTCAATAATTCATATGTCTGAAATGTCATAATTCCCCCAAAGTCTACATTCAAATGAAGCATTTTGTTGGTTCATTACCAAACAGATGGTAAGTCTCTCTATCCTGTTGATGCTATGGACAGTGATGAAGGTAAAATAACCACGTCTGGTTTCTTTCCCAGTTAGCATGCACAGGCGTGAACTTGACCTGATGAAATACTGTAATGCGTCAAACAACATGACTCTGACCAGTGTTGACACAGTGCAATGTTTGCACAACTCCTTATTGGCTCCACGTTAAAATATCAAACAGATCGGCCATTCATCCTTTAACCACAGTCACCTTGAAATTCCACAGCTCTGGCCGGACAGCTGCCATGTTGCGGAACATTTCCACAACACTATGTGGAAACTAATACATACTATCACTACTGTCAAATCATTAGTGACATGTCGGAGCTGCTTTTTACCCAAGTTGAATATGTGATGATCAAGAGGAACTAATGATTAACATTTTCCAGTCATATCATTTTGCCTTGTAAGACAATCTCTGTTCTTGGGTTGCTTGAATGCGCGTTCGTGCTAATCAAACACCGATATACGTTTCTCTGTTTTTCAGCAAAGTCTGAGCTGTTGATTCTGCACACAGCTGAGGCACAGGAATGGGCGACATATTTGCAGAAGATCTTGAAATCCTCTCGAAAGTTCCACAGAAGGTCTATTTTGTTGTATGCAGTCGGCCCGGCCGATCAACTCCATGGATATAACTTTGAGTATTTCCACAGCAGCAAATGCATTGTGCTGCTGCTCACCGCAGCATTCCTGGACATCCTCGGTGACCCCGAGCTGTGGGGAGCACTTCAGAGGCTTCTTCATCCTCCGCACAGAGTGGTGGCGCTATTGTGCGGCGTGTCAGAGGATGACGTGCTCACAGGGAGCTTAGAACACTGGCCGCGCTGGAGAAAGCTCCATGCCGAGGATGAGCCTGCTCTCTACATCTCCACCATTCTGGAGTCCATCGCTGACAGTACGTCATGTGCCACTTTAATGTCCAATTCGCACCAAACAAACTGTGTTAAGTCAGGTTTTGTGTGTGAAGGGCAGTCACTCTTTATAATTGCTGTTTTTGTGCCTTTAAAGATCTCCCATTTTTGGGGTGTATTGCTGTACATTATCTTATATCGTATATTATCTTAACTTAAACATTACCTTACAGGAACACTCCTCCCTAAAAACGTTAACACTGAAAAAACAGATATTGGTGATGTGTATTTCTCTTACTCTTACTCACAACTGAGATATTTCCAGTGCAGCTACAATGGTATACAATTTGATAGCAGAAACATTTTGAACGATCTAAGACATCAATGTCAGGTTATGGTGTCAGTCCCTCAGAAAGAAAGAGAAAGGGCTTCTTTCAAGAATCACCATTTTCCACCGACATATTCAATAATCATACAGGGAGAAATCCCATCATAGAAGAGGCAAAGATACCAACAGTAACAGTAGCCTCAATAGACCAGAATGCAATGCAGCCACAAGACACGTTAGGTTTTGAGTAAGGGGTGCAACTCTCACTTGTTCTTCACTATCACTATCACTCTCTCCACCTACACGTACTGAATGCACCACGTTCATACCCGTCAAATCTAAATACACTTCAAATCCCTGTAGCACACTCAGTCGATCTTAGAGTAAAGTAACCAGTCATTGTTTGTGTTTAAAGGCAGACGGAAGGAGGCCGAACATAAGAGCGAAGTTCCAGCTACTGCAGGGTTGCAGATCACGCCAGCGTCAGTAGGAGAAAAAGAAACTGTCCTGAAAGGCCGAAAAAATGTGCGCTCAGGGAATCCAACAACAAAGGGAATGAGTTCACCCGCGCACATCGCCTGTCTCACCGTTCAACCAACCAGAGTCCTGTGCGGGGTAAGATAGTAGCTGTTATAATAATCAGCATTCCATAGTGATAACACTGAAGACAATATTGATATGTTAATCTAATTTAATAATCCACTATTTCTCTATGTAGCTGTGTGTAGCGGTGTGATATTTAGCCCACATGAACAGCTCAAGAGAGCTTATAGGAAAGGAACGGTCTTAGTTGAATTATATATTATCAAGCAGGATAATGTACACAATACATATTCATTCTATTTTCCCCTTTCGTCAAGCACCAGGAGACAATTTTTATCATCCTTACGCACAAAGTGGACAATCAGTCTGCGCCTGAGTTGGAGTTTATATCCAAAAATGTGGCTGCAAAACGGGTCCCAGGGACTTTAGAGAATGAATACACTATCAGTGTCGCTGCACCCGGTAAGTATCTTCAGGAACTCATGTGACCTTAAACCTTTATCGGATTTTTAGTATCTTCTTCGTGGTTTGTGTGTAAAGTTGATGGCGGGATCATGAAAACATGTTACATCTGACGTCCTCAGTACCCTTTAGTCTTGTTTTGTGTTTCCCCTAGATATGCCTGCTGGAGTGGTATCACTCACAATGTACATGGATCAGTCTTGTGTCAGCTTGAGGCCCGTTACATACTATACAAACATGGGAGAAGTCAGTCGGCATCTTGAAAATGCTACTGGTCCCATGGAATTCATCTGCCAGGTGGGCCTTTATGTCATACAGTGAACAACACAGTTGGCTCTTCTGCTCTCATACAGAAAATGTGAAAATGTGAAGGTGACTCAGTCAAATCATAAAGCTGTTAATGGTTGCTCAGGCTCAGAAAAGAATGCATATCTCCTTTCTGTTGACGTGCTAACTTATGTCTCCAGGCGTTCAACGTCACATCCGATATAACAAAGTCACTGGACGACATGCTAACTGACTCATTGAAATCCAAGATGCCTGCAAATGGTCTTCAACTGTTTGGAATCAGACAGATTGAAGAAGACAATATGGCAGCATGTGAGTACTGCACTCTGATTTCTGGCTCAAGTGGCCAATGCTGATTTATTTTTGAGCACTCCATTCTGTTCAAACGTATGTTCATAGTGGTCTTATATTGCAAGATAAGGCTTCAGTCAATGTCTTTGGACTCTTACTGAGATCTACAGTTGTTGAACATGCGTTACAAGGAGATATTGGGAAGGGTTGAACTTCATTTGTTCCGCTTCTACAATACCTGCATAATCCTGTAAGATGGAAACACTGAGAGTAAACGCGTCTCGTATGAGCCACCATACGATCGTACGAGAGGTGGGATTTGACTGCTTTTTGTCCCCTAGATCAGCGTAACGAGGAGCTGCCCACGCTGCTCCACTTTGCTGCCAAGTATGGCCTGAAGAAGCTGACCACCGTTCTCCTTCAGTGTCCTGGGGCTCTGCAGGCTTACAGCGTGATGAACAAGTATGGAGACTACCCAAATACACTGGCAGAGAGGAGTGGCTTCTCAGATCTTCGACAGTTCATGGATGACTTTGTTGTAAGTCCGCCCGATGAAGAGCGTCTTTGTATTTCTATATTTCATCCATGTGCTTTGCTGTGTATTTTCTTACCATAGTCAAGTTCATCTCACTCCGGTCAATGTCGACCTGCGTCTTGTGTTCGAATCGATCTAGGAGACGGCCGACATGCTCAAGTCTCATATCAAAAACTCCATCAGCATGGAGGAGGGTGGGAAGGTGTACGAGTTGATGTCAGCAGCGTCTCAAGACATCATCATGAAGTACTCCGGTTGCACAGAGGACATCTATGAGTCAATGTTGTGGATGGACCCTGAATGCGCAGACGACCTATGTAAGATCAAGATGTTGATGATGATGAAAGTAGTGGTGATTGCAGGGATTAAGCGTTCGGTGGTGGTGACGATGCTAATGATGACGATGGCTGTTCTGTCCCGCTCAGATGAGGTGATGAATGCAGTAGGGGAGGATCAGAACCCCGAGGAAGTTATGCTTCGAAAGTTCTTCCAAGGTATACATTTAGACTGACGTCCAAAATAATAACCCTTTTTGTGTTCCAATACTTTATGGATCATATGGCTTTGTTGTGTCCTGTAGCAAAACCTGATGCAGGTCACACCCAAGATTACGAAGAGTGCCTTAAAACTGAGGAAGAGGAGGAAGATGGCCAGGATGACCAAGAGGAAAAGGAGGACCAATGCAACAGCTGCCCAGACAATATCTATGATACCGTGGATGGAATTACAACCTATATCCCAGAAATCTTGAACCGTCCACCAGCCCCCATTCCCAGAACTCATATGTCTGAGCCTGATGAGCTTAAGACTTACATCTCTAGAGGTACTGTACAGTTTATTTTCTTTCAAAATATTCTCTCGTCAGATGAGAATTCAGAAAACTCTTCTCTGAACAAAAACACATGACTCAAGATCTGCTTTTGTTTTTTTTGGCAGTATTCATAGAAAAAGTCGTCCCCCAGAGTAAAGCAAGGGAAACGGGATCGTCTGCAGGTATAGTATAGTATTACATAATTGAAAATAACATATTGGGAATCTTTAGAAACATTTATTGTTTCTCTCAAGCTTTACTTCTTCCACTACATTAAATTAACATTTTGTATTTAATAAATTGGAATTAAAGTCAAACATACATTTTAAGAACATTGTTAATAAGCCCATTGGTTGAGTTAAACCCCAATGGGTGGAGCCAAATACAGTTTTTCTGGATAAGAAACATGGAAGCCCAGGGAATAGTGTCATGGCATAATGGGACATGCAGACCAAGTGCAACCACTTCACTTTGCTCTATCAAAAGTTGTTGTTTGGGAGCGTTTCATTTGGGGTATTCTGGGGACAAGCATCAGTTTAACATTGGGCCTATTTGTTTATGGAGATCTTTTCTTTATTTTTGTACAATTATTTTTGCCTTTATTAGATAGTCCAAAGTACAGAGACAGGAAATATTTGGGGAGAGAAAGGGGATGACAAAAGTCCTGGGCCAGATTCAAACTCAGGACGTCACATTAACATGTTATGCGCCTTAGACCACTGAGTCAACAGGACACCCCACGGAGACCTATTTTGTATTTTAGAGTTTTCTTCATTTTGCCCAAATATAATCCATAAATGTATGTTTGGAAAACATAATCTGGCTACAGCTATTTGGATGGGATGGGATAATCAGGCTAGCAAGGTAACATTACTTAGCCTACCAGAGTTAGCATTTTAGGCTACCTCTGGTAATGTTACACACCAGGAAGACCAAATGTTTCCTGTTTTTTGCCTGATATGTGATTGGTTGTCGTGTCACGACATGCTCATTTGTATGCTTCTCATGCTCATTTGCATACTATTAAACTAACACATGGTTATTCGCCTCTCATAGACAATGAATGGAGGTGAACTGTTCACCTTGTGAAATCGCGATTGGTGTGCAATACTTTGAGATAAGAGCAAGGTGATATTATGAAACCTAGCGCTCTTGCTACTTACTGAAGAAATGCAATCTAGCCACACTAGGCTATGTTATCTTGGTTAGCTAGTTAGCCTAGCTGCCCTTCCAAGTTCAAACTAGGGTAAGCTAGTTCCTGTTGACCTTCCAAGATCATGAACGCCATAGCCTTGAACAGAGGTCAATTTTTGCCATTAAAGTTTGCCATTTAGCTAACTTGCGCTCCAAAAAACAGTTTATTTGGCTCCGCCCATTGCGCTTCAACCCAACCAATGAGATAATTTATGTCTAAAACTTCAATTGGCAGAAAGGAGTGGCCTTTTGTATTTACCTTGATGTTGCTGGTTACTGTATTCCAAGTGAAAGTGAAAAAGTGTTATTTTAAAGGTTTGTCATTTCAGGCCTCAAGGCAATAAAACTAAAGCAAGGCAACAATTTTGAAGGGTGTGCAGATTTTTGATATTCCTTCTACTTTTGTGTATAACTGTGACAGGCTGAGTTCTTACAAATGAATAACAGCCCCTTCCAAATCCCCAGCAGGACCTGTGGCAGACTTAGCCCACTCACCTGTTTATGACCCTTATGCTGGGATGAAGACCCCTGGACAGAGGCAGCTCATCTCCCTGCAGGAGAGGGTGAAAGTGGGGGACATTAGTGTGGAAGAGGCTGTCCAAGAGTTCAAGGCCTGGCAGTTTGACCATGGGCGGAGGGCGAGCTCCATATGCTATCAGCAGGTAGATCTAATGTACAACATTTGTGGTCTGTCAGGATCTGATTATTGGTCAATGATTGGATTCGATGTGTGTCCTATATACATTTTCTTTGGTTTTTTTTGTTTTCAAGGAAAATCTGAAGAAATTACGAGACAGCATCACCAGGCGTCACAAAAAGAGGGAGAAGATGGGAATGGAGCTTGGTATAATTGTTTTAACACTACACACCATTACTGATTGATTGAGTGCACACATTGTCCACTTCTTCAGACAGAAGATACTGTATATACATGAAGGGGGGGGACCTGCAAGAGTGACACACTTGAACATACGTTATAGGCTCATATCAATGCAAACAACAAGTAGCTTGAAATAGTAATACAAGTAACAAAAATAATAAACAACCTATGATCATAGATTTCAGTTTGAATTTTATTTGACTTTCTATCTCTAAGCCATTTTTCAAAGCATTCCAGCTGCAAATAGTCTTGAGTCTACCTGGCAGGCTATTTCACAGCTTGGATGCTGTAAACTGAAAACTATCCCTCCCTCAGCTCAATCCCTCAAATCTAGGAGGAATCAAATCAGTGGAGCCGCCCCTAGTGGAGTAAGAACCTCCCTCACTTGAAATCATTCATTAGATCTTTAGGGAAAGCACAATGTGGAAAGTTACATTCTGTTCTCAGGTTCCATTAAAAGATGCTTATGTGCTGATGTGGTCTCTTCCCTCTGAGATTACGAAATAACTGCTCCGCTCCAGAGGAACTGCTTGGGTTCGAGCCCAAGCGGCATGATGTTGGAGTGTGCTGTGTACGATTCGAGCCCCCGACTGTTGGCCCCAACCCCTCCAGTGCTTCGCCCCTTCCAGAGAGGCAGCTGGAAGACAGGCAGCACCTCCAGCACATCCAGTGAGTTATGTTTTTGTAAATAATATATTATTGATTTTCACAAAACAACACGACAGTGAGGGCGACACGGTGGCTCAGTGGTTTGCACTGTCGCCTCACAGCAAGAAGGACCTGGGTTCCGTTCCCAGGCCCGGTCCTTAATGTGTGGAGTTTTCATGTTTCCTCCCGCTTTATAATGACATCGATGTCAGGTGGATTGGAGACTCTAAATTGCCCACAGGTATGACAGTGTTTGTCTGTCTATCTGTGTTCGCCCTGTGATGGACTAGCAACCTCCAGTCTGTCTTCCTGCCTTATCCCCAGTGTATGCTGGGATAGGCTCCAGCCAACCCATGACCCTGAAAATTAATAAATGGGTAGAGAAAATGAATGAATAAACATGACAGTGTATGTAATATTACAATGCATTTTGTATAGGGTTGAACAAAAAATAAAGTAACAGGCATACTTCGATTTCAGAAAAACTGTTAGGGTATGACACCACTTCATAACACCATCAGTTAAGCATTACAAGGGCGTTGCCATTCAATAATGGATCTACCCGTGAGCAGCCAAGTCATAACTCATGACAACGTCAAATGTATTTTTGCCAAACCTGCTTTGCCATCTTTACATCATGACGACCACAATGAAAATAAGCATCAGCCTTTAGTGAGGCATCTATTGTGATTTTATTATGTTCTATATAGTAATAATCAAATCAAAAAGCAAGGCTTTCGACACACAACCCATATTTTTGTTAGCGTTTTGTTTTTGGCCCCCAGGAGTCCTTTTTCACTTTTTATAAGAAAAGCAGTGACCCATCTGATATGATATGAAATCAGACGTTTGGATCTCACCCATGTTTAAAAAACTAACATTGTAATGTCTGTGTGTCTAGCTTAATATTTCTGTAATGTGAAATTATATGCTGAATATGTTGATTTGAATATATTATAATATGCATAGTTTCATCGATTGTTTTTTGTTATTTGGATATTAAGATAATGCTTGTCAGACTGTCAACGCCAAAAGTCTACTACTGTAAAAATCACATCAATCATTCAATCAAACCCTTCTTACTATTTTATCAAATTATTTATATTTTATATAAATAACTTACTAATAAGTCACTTCAGTATAGCGTAGCACTATAAATGTCTGATATTCTTATCATTTCCATCTGTCTAAATGCATGGCTGCAATAGAACTACACTGAGAGTGTCTGTGTAAAACCATACAACACTTTTAGGCCTTTTTCTCAGAATGGCATTCTCTCTTATTTTATTCAAAAGATACATTATTTTGTGGATGCGATTTTCCATAAAATGTTTTTAAAATATATAATAGCCTTCATGGGTCCATACATGCTGATTTGCTGTACTGTGTCAAATACGATCAAAGGCAAACATCAATTCCAATAAGATGTGACTTGAAGTGACTAATGTTATGAGATATGATAGAGGGCATAAAGACTTTTGGCTTAAAAACAATGATTGCTGTGCTGCCAATATTGAAATAACGATTTGCTGATCAGCCTCATGATTATCATATTACATAGTATATTTGTTCTTAGCAGGCTTCTCCTTTGCTTCACCTCTCTGCTTAGTCTCACCCCTCTCTGCAGATGTGCTGTAGAACTGTAACTTCTTTGTTGTTAAGACACAAAAGGTTGTTTTCATCAGCATTTCATCCACAGCATACTTTACCACAAGTACTAACGTCCCAAAAAATGCCAGATCACATGTGTTTTCTTTCTACATTTAACTGACTTTTCTTTACCCAGGTACTGAGAGTAACAGACTCAGCACACACAGCACCTTCAGCTACAGCAGCGGGACAGAGCCTGAATTTGAGGTGAGCTGGAATTACCAGAGATCACCTGTCAATCAAACAGTGTCCACTGTGACGTCTTTCAGATTTTCTGTTGATGAAGTTTGAGTTTCTGTAGGTGGCGCTCTTTTCTTTGTCTGTTCCATCATGGTGGCTATCACTGCTCATGCTGACTACCCAGTTCTTCTTGTATTTATTCCAAACAAAACGGAAAGGTAAAATGTGTCACTTCCTGTGCACCAGACAGTTTTTCCCAGGAACGGGTTTATAGAACATTATAGGCTTTCATGAACGGCTATAGGTTGAATCACTCTGTTATATCAGACAGACGGTAGCGAAACAGACATTTTATTTATATGGAAATGAAATGGTCATGTCTTTGAAGAGGCAATCCAGTGAGTAATGCGTTTTCAAACTAGTTCCAGACCTAGTAACTTTAAATTGGTAATATTTGCATACTGTTATTGAAACCCCTACTCATACTGTTATGAAGGTGGTGAACAGTGAGTTGTTGAGTTGTTTTTAAGTATGTTCACAGTATGAATGTAATTATTTCAAAAGGACACAGTAGAAAGCATCCCTCCTCCACCACGACCTCCACGGCCATCTGATGCTCTACCCCTCATTCCTCCACCCAGGATTCCTCCACGAATCCCAGAAAGGTCAGTCTAGAGAGCGAGGATTCAGTTTACTAATGCTTTGATACATTACAGCATTTAGCAGATGCTTTTATCCAAAGCGACTTACATATCATATACATACTACATCATAGACATACTACATATACATCATCATATACTAATTACGTCATATACATACTATGTCATACGTACATCATATACTAACTACATCATATACATACCACACACAAGCGCATGTCTTTGGACTGTGGGGGGAAACCGGAGCACCCGGAGGAAACTCACGCAAACACGGGGAGAACATGCAAACTCCACAGAGAAGGGACCGGGGCGGAGATTCCAACCCACGACCTTCTTGCTGTGAGGCGACAGTGCTAACCACTGAGCCACCGTGCCACCCTGATACAGAGCAATACAGCAATACAATACCAAACAATGATCGTTATGCGATACGATACAATATATGATACCTTTCATTGCTCCAAGGGAAATTCAGATTGAAAGGCCGGTACAGAAAACAAAGTACGTCATACACAACAGTTGATATACAAGTTAACAGCTTACTGTATGTTCACTCAGCTACAATTATTTAATTATATAAGTTTTTCTGTGAACATTTCATTTTGAAAAGAGAAAGTAGTTCTGTGAAAGATCAATGAAAAAACGATGTTGGGAAATGATAAAGAGGACATGTTCACAGCTGAGAGTACTGACTTTATTAGAGAGGAAAACAAAGTCTGAAAGTGTGTAAAGACACTGAAGCCCACACTTAGAGATCAAGATCAAAATCATTCTGAAAGGGGTTTTGTTTGTTTAATATATCTACAGGGATTTCCTGTCATTTTAACAAAACTCTTATTTCTGATGCTTTTTTTGTTTTTGTTTTGTGTGTGACAGTATATCTGTTAATATGTACCACAACATATCTGTTAATATGTACCACAACATATCTGTTAATATGTACCACAACATATCTGTTAATATGTACCACAACATATCTGTTAATATGTACCACAACATATCTGATGGGTCATGGCACATTGGCATGCTATGATGTGAAGGTATGCCTTGAGGCTGCTTAGATGTTAAACATGACAACTGACACAGCTTACTGTTTGCAGCAGAGTGTAATGTATGTAATGTTGTAAAACGGTACTACAATGTTATAAGAGAGTGGTTTGAAAAACATGACTGTGTTCTGAAACCAAGACAAACAGTTCAGCCAAGTTTAGGTTTTGGCAGAGAAAAAGAAGATATATCAAATGACATGTGTTGAAATGCAAACTATGAGTTCATCATCACTCGAGCGCCTAACAATCTTGTTAAATTGTAGGTTTGATATTTGCAAAGCTGAGTTTGGAATCATGACATTTCGTTATCCGTGAAATCACATTTCTTCATTGAATTCTATGATCATAATAAGAGGATACAGGTATAATTTGGTGTTAAGGGGGCACAGTGACGTAGTATCAAACAGGACGGGGGAAAAACATACATTCATAAATAAATGAATGCTTCTCTGGATGTAGGTTATAATTTATTTTTGTTTCTACGACCTCACGGTGTTTGCTGTTTCTTTTAGGGTGCCAGAGATGCAGCAAGAGCGGTACATATCCTGCCCTACTCGAGCACTTCCTCAAAGACCCGTTCAGAGAGCAAGCTCGCCTCCCCCCATACCTCGCCGCATGCGGTGATAGACATATGTTGACTTTGACTGTGTTTCTGTCTTCTATAGTTATCTGCAATGACTTCATGCCTGGGTTACTTTTAGGTAAGAGGGGGGTTATGAATGTGTGTATCCATAGCTTCCCAAGCAAAAATGACTATACTATAGGGACTTAGTCTGTGGTACTCAATAGTCAGTTTATAGTGACCGTATTGTACTTTGATGGTAATTCTATCTCTATTCTATCGTATTACTGTGGGATTTTGTGTGGTATGTATTGTTTCACCTATAGCTGCATGATATTTGAACGATTTGCCGTGGTATTTGTGTAGTAGCTATCCTTCTAAAATGTCTCATAGGTTTACGTCACTTTTGTTCTTTCAATTAAGGGTTTTAGGGTATCGCATAAAAGGGGTCACTACATTTTGTTAGAATTCTTAATTATATATATATTTTTAATGCATTCAGATTAAGCTTTTTTATGGTGTAAAAATGGTCTCCTGTAAAGTAAAATGAGCTAGGGTTCATGACATTTCATGCTATGTACAGTACATGATAAACATAAACCACCCGAATGGAAAATATGTAATGTTCCTATAGGGCCTGTGTCTGTGGTGCTCAATAGTGAGTTTGTAGTGACCTTATCATTCTTTATGGTATTTTTTATCTCGGGACTTATATAGTATATATAGTTTCACTGTGATATTTGTATAGTATTGTTCTTAAATGTATGGGGTTATCATGGTTAATTTATGGGTCAGTGCCTTTGAGTAATCAATGTTGTCCCACATCAGACTTTAATAATAGATGTAACAATCAATCAATTTTACACATAATGAAAACGAAATATAATAAAACCAATGAAAATATATACCCTGCATCCTCTTGACCTTGTGATTCTTTTTGAATGGCTCTGGACATTTTCGTTTTGATTACTTCCTCATGCAATATGAGGTTTGGCCACTTGATGGTGCTACATATATGTGTGCCCATTTCAGTAAGTAGACTCCTTCAAACTTTTCCGCGTGTATCTGGATACCTTTTCCATGTGGAAACTGTCTTCTCACGCATGCAGGTGCTGTGCTGTTAAATCACATGATGGATGACTAGGACTTCTGGCCAAGCCGTTCAAAATAAAAGCCTTATTGAACAACCGTAGTAATACAAAAATAAGGAATGTATTTTGAAAGTTTCAACAGGGATCTGTAGTGAATGAAAATACAATATATTTTTTTCTAGTTAAATGAAGGTGTTCTAAAAAAAAAAGTGTATAGATTAATGGACGCAAAAGTTATTACTGATGAAATACCACTTGACAAGCGTGTTTTCACATAGACAAGTGTGCTGTGTTTGTGCACTGAATTCAATGTCCTCTGAATATACTATAGTAACATGAGAAACTGCTCTGCATACAAAATGCGAGGCACATAGTTTGGAGGAAACAACCATTGAAAATAACTTTTAAAAGGCGCAAACCCACCTGTACTAACCAAAGTATCTAGGTTGGCTAGTTAGCCTGACCTTCCAAATTCAAACCAGCCACACTAGCCAATAGCTATCTAGGTAAGCTAGTTAGCTAGTTGGCTAGTTAGTGACCTGTCGTTACACTTTCTTTGTTTATATCTTGACCGGAGTTCTTACCATTCAAGTCAGTGAGCTATGTTGTTCCTTTTAATTCACCCAATGAGAGTACGCTT
>OMOT01039312.1:15475-30568 GCA_900312575.1 Acanthochaenus luetkenii
CAGATTATTCACAGCCGGTATGACTGCGGTCAAGTGAGCCGTCTCTCGTGAAACCATGGTCCAGCCAGCCGCTCTTTATATTGTGTTGCGTGTCTAATGGTGTCTTTACAGTACTTACCCAGCACCGAGTCAAAATAACTGTATTCTCATAGCGTTTGGTCAAATATAGCGATGCTACGCGGTCCAGATTACATACAGAGCCACGCTCATGATAACGTTTTTTTTTCTGGTTGTAAATCAGTGGAATAATTAGCGCGACTGAAAACTGTTGTTTAACAGGCAGTTAAAAAATGCAACAGTTTCATTCTGTGTCACGCTGCGTGTTTGTTTGTTATTCCAGTCCACATGTAGAGAACGTAAAGCGGGGTTGCGAATAACGTAAAATACGGCCGTAAAGCAGCTCTGCTGCTATTTTTGTGGCAATGGCAATAGAAACGATAGATGAAAATATCTACTGATAGACATTTTTCTATATATAGTCATATCGAACAGCCCTACAAACAACCATATTATATTATTAATATTAATTAATTAACATACACTACAGCATTTAGCAAACACTTTAATCCAAAGCGACTTACATATCCTCATATACATATTACATACACATCATCATATACTAACTACATCATATACCATACTACACACAAGTGCATGTCTTTGAACTGTGGGAGGAAACCGGCGCACCCAGAGGAAACCCAAGCAAACACAGGGAGAATATGCAAAGTCCACACAGAAAGGACCAGGGCGGAGATTCTAACCCACAACCTTTTTGCTGTGAGGCGACAGAGCTTACCACTGAGCCACGGTGCTTAACAAGTAAAAGTAAACCAACAATCAGAAATAGAAAAAAGGATCTGAATTGCCTTTGAAAATAGGGCAAGAAATCAGTTTGTTTCTTTGGAACATGTTGAACAGTCTTGTAAATCCTCTGGACATTGTAAACTGTAAAGCCCCTTCATGACTGCTTTCTCACTTCTTGGAGATTGTAAGGCTGCCTTCAACACACTTGGGAACTGGTGTCGAGTTTCCACCTCCTAGTGGGAACTATGAAGCTCGAGTGACACAACCGCAAACAAAATCAGGTTGAAATCAATACTTCTCTAAAGGAATTGATACCAAATTAGTCGTATGCGAGTATCTAAGTATCGATACCACAGTTTTGATCTGCCCATCACTAGATCTCAGATCTGCTGTCAAGTTAGTTTCAGAATGAGAGTATTAAAGTTATCTCTACAAATAGTATGACATTCGTTTGGTGTGTGTAGTACTTACACATTGTTGTTGAGAGTGATAGCATGGCTAGCTGATAGAGCTGAAGGAAACAAGACAAGAGACGCATGTGCATAACTTCTTAGAGCAGGATTATTCAAAAGAAAAAGGTTAAAGAAATGTTTGCGAGTAAGACTCCATCCCTGACCAGCAAGCACACATACCTGCCGTGGCCCGACGAGCTAACACATTATTCCCCTGTCAAAAGAAACAGTCAAGCATTGCAAGAAATTTGTCATTTACACTCTAGATAAATGTTAAGATAAACCTAATCTAGTACTTACAATGATAAAATCTCTGGCAACAATTGTCAACAGAACTTAAACAAAATAAGTAATAATGAGCAATGGGATAATGCAAATGTAAATGGAGTTAACGACACAAAGTCAGAGGATTCAATGCTCAGGGACAAGGGTCACTTCTACGCTTTGAACAATGAACTTTGAAAAATCAATAATACGGTCTGTCAAACGGGTAGCTTGTGTCGTTTTGAATGAAAACCTACTAGCAAAATAATTGACTTATTTTTATTTGTGAGGCTTATCTAAGTTAAAGTTTACAGATCTGCTTATGTTTGCCATGCAATTTTGATAAAGTTGAAGATAAAGTTTGCTACCGTCAGTTTAGGTAAATTGGGTAAACACTTCCCCTCATAACCCATAAAATGACCGCAGCAAGCCAGCTAACTAACGTTAGCGTCTCCCCGAGCAGCTAGCTAACCGACGCGACCCATACATTTAGCGGTGTAGCTCGCTCTAGCTAGCTAAATGTCGTGCAACAAGTTTGCGTTAACGTTACATCAACATGGCCCGGTACCTTCTACTAAGACAAACACCTCTGACAGTTATATAAGAACAGGAGACCGAACTGCACAGAGGACACTGCGTGCAACTTGAATACAGACCGCACCAAAGACTCGGGAAGAAAAGTGTCATATTGTCCTTGGCTGGCGACGTTACGGCCTATCCGTAGCCTACAGCAGCTAGCTAGCTAGCTAGCTAACGGTAGCTCTCAGAGCCGCAGATGCCTTCAGCCACCGGCAAGCAACAGCGAGGTGCCCTTTCACGAGCGGCTGTGATACATTACGGTTCCTGTATGCTTGTCGCCTACCTGGCGGATGGCAGAGAGGGAACGACCAAAATTCCTGCTGAGACACCGGGAACGGGACAACATGGCGGCTGTGTGACAGCGAGCTGTCAGCGAGAGGACACTTCCGGTCACGCGCAACAACCCAGGAAGTTGTGTGGGGTGAACCAAGTGGGGGGGAGGGGCGTCGCTGTCGCTGACTGACAGGCTGTACAAAGCTGCTAGTCTCCTCACCCAGGACTCTCCTGGTCTCCTGGTCTCCTCTCTGGTCTCCTCTCTGGTCTCCTCTCCGGTCTCCTCTCCTGGTCTCCTCTCTGGTCTCCTCTCCTGGTCTCCTCTCTGGTCTCCTCTCCTGGTCTCCTCTCCTGGTCTCCTCTCTGGTCTCCTCTCCTGGTCTCCTCTCTGGTCTCCTCTCCTGGTCTCCTCTCCGGTCTCCTCTCCGGTCTCCTCTCCTGGTCTCCTCTCTGGTCTCCTCTCCTGGTCTCCTCTCTGGTCTCCTCTCTGGTCTCCTCTCCCGGTCTCCTCTCCTAGTCTCCTCTGCTGTCAGTTGCATTACGGGGGACAATGAGGAGGAATACAGAGACCCGGTAGAGAACTTTGTCGGGTGGTGCGACAGCAACCGCCTCCACCGGGAAGACCACAGAGCCGGTGGTGGACTTTGGAAGGAGCAGGAGGCCCACCAACCCCCGTCACCATCCGGGGGGCGGTGGAGGTAGAGATGGTGCTCTCCTCCAGGTTCCTAGGAGTGCGGATCAACAATGGACTGGACTGGTCGGACAACACCGAGACCCTCCACAGCGGGGATGGGGAACCACGTGCTACGGAGGGCCGAGAGGCTGCAGGCTTTCACTCCAACCAGACGCTACACCTGGTGGTTAGCTCCTCCTCTCCGGTTGAGGGTGTGGCACACGGTTCCACCAGGCCGCTGCAGATGTTCTACCAGTCTACCAGTACACTCTCCCTCGAGGCGGTGTACTGGGGAGGCGGTGTACTGGGGAGGCGGGATGCCTACAGACTGGACAAGCTGGTGAAGAAGGCCAGCTCTGTTGTAGGAGTCAACAGTCCCCAGTCCATTTATTGCACGGGACTAATGTTCCACACCACTAGCCACTACCTTTTTATAGTTGTGGTTTTTATACAGTTGTATTATTCATATTACCTTCTGTTAGCGTAATCTAATCTAATAAGTCCAACTCCAGCCAGTCGTACACGTCTTCTGATAAGTCTCTTTGGCGGAATAGAACAGAATAGAATAGAATTACAACGCTGAATGACTCTTCATGATAGGCTTAGTCTTGGCTAAGTTTATACTTACACTGTAATTAAAATACAACACAAGACAACATTCTTAAATCTATAAGACTGATTGAACTGAACCAATTGATCGATAAGGATAGCGATACAACAAATAGAGATACACTGGACAATACAACGTCATGCGAATACTAAGTTCCTATTGGCCAAAAACAATTCTCGCGATGTTGACCATTGACATAATTACAGAGGAATATTTCCAAATTGCCCTCAAGCAGATCTTTCTTTCTTTCTTTCTTTCTTTCTTTCTTTCTTTCTTTCTTTCTTTCTTTCTTTCTTTCTTTCTTTCTTTCTTTCTAATTGTTGGTGTTCTTCACAGGCTTTCATCAAGCCCGCCGGTCACTAATCATTACTCGCATTAGTAGTATAGTTAAGGACTTGCCCCCCTCTGGACAGTAACGCGGGTCTGTTAGGAGGTCAGGACTGAACCACGTGGCCGCCTGAGAGCGTTCAGATGGCCACGCCCCGAGTCCGTGTGACGCGTCGGCTCTCACCGTGTGCGGGACGTCAGCTCTGCGGGACATCAGCTCTGCGGGACATCAGCTCTGCGGCTCCCGGCGCAACAGGTAAGACCTCAGCGGCGCTGTCTCGTTCTTTGAAACCCGCGGAAGTGAGACGCACAGGGACACGTTCTTTATTCGCATAGGCTTTGCTGATTTCATATTGAGTTCACCCGCTTTTAAGTGTTTTAGATTGTTTTATGTAGTTTTAAAAAAAACCATTATATATATATCATATAAAACCGCAATTGTTTTTGCTTCTGTGGATTATATGACTTGAGTTCATTTTCCCGATAAAGGTAGAAGATCCCATGGTAAAACAGACTAGGCTGTTCATGCTCTTGATATACAGTAGTTCAAGAGAATAGTTAGTTATTGATAGCCTATAGTTATATAAACTATATATATACTATATATATATATTTTTAAATGATGTGAATTATATAGATAAAATCGCCTAATTGAGAAATATAAAGCTCTGGCTGCTGTAAAGTACAAACACAGCAGAAAATACGAGAATCAGTTTTTTCCCACAACGTAATTTCAGTAAATATAGACTCATATTACAGATTGATGTAGCAGCACCTCCATATTTTCAATTAGCGTCAATAACATACTTGCAGCCCATTATGTGACTTCAGTATGTTTGATAGAATAACAAAATACTTGTCACTCTTAAGGGGAATAGAGCCAGTGACCATAGTGTTACAGTACAGTCAGGCAATTGAACCATGGTTCTATGTTTTAATTAAAAAATCTTGGTTTGGTTTAATCAAATTAGGATTTTTATCAGTTTTACATCTGAACATTGAACATGTTCAGAATTTATTATGGTGAAAACCATCAAAAGATGAAGAGGTTTTCATGATATTTTCACTTGTTAATAATGTATATACAGTGCATGGTCTATGCCTTTTATACGCTGAAATGTACCTTTCATGGGTATAACACAATAGTTCTTTTTATCCTTCGTGTTAACCATCATTACAAACCCAAGATGAAAGGATACATCAGCATTCCCATGTTCCTCAAGATCGTGGACATTTATTTTACGAATCTGAGGATCTTGGAAATAATGGGGAGTCCTTTGATGTTTTATAAATGTATTTAACATGAATATGAGATAATAATTTTGTTTGGTAAAGTAATCATTATAAAACCATAAAGGTAATTTCAATTTGCCTAAATGAAATGACAGCATTACCTGTGAGGTACACATTATTTTCAAAATTGAATGAATCATAACTGTAGACAGCTAATGATGAAACCAGTTATTCAGGAATAGATTCAGGAAGAGTGCTGCATTAGTTTCATTATGTTTTGACCTTACTTTGGATTCATAATGTTTTTGACTTGATATATGAAATTAACGGCGTGCTGATTTGTCTTACTTTTCAGATTCTTACATTTTGCATACTGTGATTCTGCAACGTGTCCAACCGAAGACCTAAACAGTGTTGTCCTTGAGCATGAACCTTAGTCTCCCTGACCAGAACATGCACAACCCCAACGAGGGCAGCCTAGAGGATGACAAACCTGACCTCATGGTACCTTGCTTCCGCAGAAACATGTACGACGAGTCGCTGGCCTCGTACTCCAATGGATCCATCATCTCTCAACTCCTCCGCAAGACCATCCAAAACAAGAGGGCACTAGATGAAAGTAATTTCTACCTCTCCAGCTCCACCATCGCTGACTCCGGCCAGGAGGACCAGATCAGCGTCTCCTCAAAGGACAGCACGGCTGAGGCTGCCTCCCCCGGCTGTCACCTCTCTACAGGAGCCAGCCCGGAGGGGGAGCGTCCCCTGAGCGATCACCTGCAGGCCAAGAGAGCCAGAGTGGAGAACATCATCAGGGTCATGGCAGGCTCGCCCAACAGCAGGCTGCATGGAGGCAGTGAGAGGTCTGAGACAGATGCCAGAGAGACCAGGGAGACCAGGGAGACCAGGGAGGCTAGAGAAGCGTACAGGGAGAACAAACGTAAACAGAGGTTGCCTCAGCATCAGGAGCACAGTGTTGGAGGCGCGGCAAACAGAAGAGCTGGATGCAGCAGCAACCGTGACAACTGCAACACCAAGGACGAGGAGTGTCACAAGCTGAAAGAGCAGCTCCACAGCATGCAAAGGCTCCTGCGTCAGCTCCAGGACAAGTTCATTCAAGTCTACACACAGGAAGATCCTGAGCACGAAGACAGCGACGAGACAGCCGTTGAGCGTGGCAACCTGGTGCAAAGCACAGAGTTGCGCCACATGAGCAATGAAGATGACTCTGAGAAGAAGCATGGCAGGGCGACTGCAGAGTGTAAGGGCAGAATGAAGGTAGAGGGTTCTCTGGTCCACCAAAGAGAAAGCCAGACCCTGCAGGACACCCTGAAGCAGGAGCTGTCCAGGGCTGTGAATGAATGCGTGGATAAGGTGTTCAATAAGGTCTCTTCCACAGGGCTGGATGGGTCCCCTCAACAGCGCATGTGCCCATCCCCAGAGATGCAGATCAACGTGGGTCTAGACAGGAAGAGCCAGCAGGCAGGTTGTGCCCAGGAGCAACCCCACTGTGAAGAGACCACAGTCAAACCCCGGTCTCTGGAGTACTATGAAAGCACTGAGGCCCAAAGCCCACAAGACCAGACAGAGGCCCTGTCGCTGGTGGTCCGCAAGCCGGCAATGACTGCCCTGAGCTCAGTCGCCCCGACTGTGAAGAGGCCCTACCCCTTACACCAACCGCCATTTCAGTTCAACTATAGCACCCCTCTGCATCATGACAGCCAGATCCTGGAGCACCTTCTCAAGTACGGGCCCCACACCAACTTTGGGGGTCTCCCTTGCATTCCCCCGTCGATGGACAGGACCTCCCCGGACTCAGTGGACCTGCCCTGGGACACCATCGCTATGAGGTCCAAGGTGACATCCGGCCACCTAGGCCACCACCCTCGTCCCTCCGCCCTGGGGCCAGTGACAATGGACAACCTGTGTCTCCCTCACGTCAAGATGGAGTGTGGTGAACTGCAGAGCATGGCTGAACGAAACTCCTACATGTCTCTCAACATATCCTTTCGTTGAAAAGAAACCGTTAAGCTGAATTGACATAGCATTTCAGTTGATGGAGGATGTGATCACACATAGCTAGATCTTGCTATGTTGAAATTAATAACCATTTTGTTCAGTAATGAAGTTAAAACTACAGGGTTATACAATTTGGCCATTTGTTTGACAGATTGACAGGGCCAAATGGGAGTGGTGTAAACGTGGTGTAACTTTATTACTATGTAAATACAAATCAATTATTAACAAATGACCTAAATCATTCCATTTTGTTCTGAAATTATTTACATTAACAATGGAAAAAAAGAAGGAAAAAAACCATGATGTCAAATCATTATTTTATTCTGTGATAGAAAATGTTATTAAGTTGCACTATTCTTGTTGCGTGGCATATTTAGCAAATATCATATATATGTATATATTGTTTAACTTGCCATTTTATTATACACACAATTTGAACTCTTCCATTTGAACAATGGCTGGTTGACGTTCATTGCAGCATGAGCAGCCCCAGTAACCAACTTCAAGGAGAATGTTCTCTTTGATCTCGCTAACCCCACAGAAAATTACAGCATCTTCTTTAATCTGAGCCGAGTAATGACTTTAAGTCTAGAGAAAGACAAATAAAAAGGAATACGTGGCTTTGATAAGAATTGCCAGGAACAAAAGGCAATTTTTCAAAGGCAGAGAAAGCATTGGTTTCTGTTTCAGGGAGCGCCGCTTTTTCAGACTTGAAAAGGTGCAGGATCTATTTCTCCGTCATCAGAGTGATAGGGGTGCATCTAAAAGGTCACATCTGAGTGCCGGTGGAAACCGCCAGTGCCTTCCAACCATAACACTTGAGCTCTTGTCTTGAGCATTTGTTGTTGGATACCTTTGTCAAAATGTACGCCATAGAAATAAGTATATCACCATATAGGAGCTAAATCATCATTCGTCGTCCTCTGTCATTTCCTCACCAATCTCATCACAGAAAATGATCCTAAAATAGTCACAGAAGTGGTCAGTGTTGTTGGTTCTTTGTCGCAAGGCTTTAAAGAGAGGAATATTATCTGGTGCCTCTCAGGATTCGCTTTATCTTTACGGTGCAAAGAGCTCAGCTTCTCTTTGAACAATGCCACATAAATCTTTCATCCCAACTTCCTTATTTCAAAGGTAGGGTTCCCTAATAAATGTATGGTGTTGGTGTGACCTGATAAGGAAATATTATGACCTAAGGCATGGTTGTGGACTACAGAGGAAATACTCCTGAGCATCTTCACTGCCATAGGGGGAAAAACCTGAGAAGGAATTGAATATATTAATATTTGCAGTAAATACAATTCCTTGAAATATACATTGGACTAGGATACCAATACATGGTTATCATATTATAAATTATATTATTATACATTATTTTTAATTGCAGCAAATAAACAGACAGAATATTAAAAATACATCATATCATCTATAACTATATGATTTCCCAAAATTAGTACTTTGTCTGAGAAAAAATACAATGCAACATATGTTGTCTTGAAATCAACTTAATTACATCTGAAAATCAACTCCTTTCTTTCACAACATTTCAAAACAAGCCGCCTTAACTTAACTTAACTGCCAGGCATGAAGTGCTTCACCCTCTAATTAAAAATCCCTAATGTAATTTCGTGAAGCTGTTTTGCCAATAAGCACATGTTAGGGTCATTATTGACTCCCCGGTTAAAGCCGAGCTGTTCTTTAGTGAAATTCAATTTGGCTGAAGGTTGAGGCAACACAATACTCCGGTCTACTATCACTTTGCACAGGACTGTATGCCGTGTATTACATTTAAGTGCCTTAACATGTATGTGTACATTCAAGAGGGTCTCACCCCCAACCATCTGAAGAAGGCAAAGCTCATGTTCTTCTACACCCGCTACCCCAGCTCCAATGTACTGAAAACCTTCTTCCCCGATGTCAAGGTAAGGTTATTTCCACAGAACTACTGTATATCCACGGTTTTATTAACACGTTTGTTCTGTGTTTATCTCCCCGGTGTCTACTTGTTGACGTACGGTTGGGACAGAATCAGCAGTGTGTCGGAGGAGAGAAACAAAGGAGCAGAGGGTTTAACACTAACAAAGCCGCTAAGCTGCTAGTATGTCCTGGGGGCAGAGGGAGATACAGGGGCATTCTCTCTTTTAAAAAAGCCACTCCGGTCAGCACATGGAGTGACAAAGGACTCTGTGGGCAAGGCATTGCTGTTGAGTGTCAACATGGAGTTGGTATTAGACTTGTGCTGCAGCAACCAGGCTGTGAGCCGTGAGCGCCGGCCCTAAGCAAAACATCCTGTGTGTTTTGGCCCTGGTCTCCTGCCCTGCCTCCTCTTCTATCTCCTCTCCTGCCTCCTTATCCACGTCCTCTTATGTTACCCCCCCCTGATTCTCACTCTTTATCGCTGCTTCACTCTCTTAACTCCTTTCCTATAGGCATATCCTTAGTGCGTGTAGCACACACCCCGGGGCTCATTTTTATACCTCCCCTCCTGCCTCCTTTCCAATATCCTTTCATTTATTTCCTTCAAACACCTCTCCTTTCTTGACTCCTTGCCTGCTTCCTCTCTCGTCTCCTCTCCTATCTCTTTCTCCTCCCGCTGTGGCCAGTGTGGGCCCCTCAATCTGCTCTGACCCCCGGGGGTCAGGGGGGAGGATGCGGTTGCCGCAGCCTGCGAACGTCTCCTCCTTGCCTACAGTCCTGTGGTGGGAAGTGGCACTGGACAAAAGAGGGCCTAATCCCGGTGTCTGATTCCATCCGATCAGCCCGAGTCAGTGAGAGGGAAGCTTCCTTCTGTCCTTACGCTGCCGCTTTCTCACCCGCAGCACCAACGTCTTTGATGCCTGCCCAGCCCTTAGGCACTTTCCCCCGTCTTTCTGGATGAAGAGATAGAATAACAAGACTAATGTCAAGACTGAGTTTAGAAATACAGACCTCTGACAGATGTTTTTTTGCCCCGAACATTGGTGGGAAAAGATCAGAGCAATTAACTTGGAGGAGAGTGACGGACCATTAGGTGGCATTTTGCCCTACAGGTACAGAATGTAGGTTTTGAGTCACTCGCACTAAAGCATTGGACGCCCTTTTGATTCCTGCAGACTGAAAAGCATAGAGATGTCAGTATGTTCTTATTGATTTCTCCTTGGTAATAATAATGTGACATTTCATTGATCCCTGAAGGGAAACTCTCTTTTCGCTTGGGATTCAGTGTCTTGCTCAAGGACACTTCAGCAGGGCAGGATGCGTGGCAACACAGGGGGGTGAACCCGGGCCATCCGGCTGAGGGACGGTGTCTCTAAAGCCACGTACTTGTTTCTCTCCATTTCCAGTTCAATCGCTGCATCACCTCTCAGCTGATCAAGTGGTTCAGTAACTTCAGGGAGTTCTACTACATCCAGATGGAGAAGTTCGCCCGCCAGGCCATCGTGGACGGCACCAGCGATGTCAAGGACATTTCCGTCAGCAGGGACTCCGAGCTGTTCCGGGCTCTGAACATGCACTACAATAAAGCCAATGACTTCCAGGTAAGTCCCCCTCACGAGTCACCGCTCATCGAGGCTGCGATTCGCTCTAATCTGTGAAATGATTTATAGTTCCGTAAACTTCTAATCTAGAAAAGCTTCCTGTTGATTCTGCGTCTATTGATTTTACTCAAAAAGAGTCACTGCACACACGTACAATGTGATTACTGTTCTTCATCCTTGCTCCTCTGGTTAATGCACCTTCTGAAAAATAATAATATTTCCTACATATAATTAGAGGAAAAAACAGCATTCAGACTCCATGGATACAACAAATATTGCACTTGTTTATCTGGAAGCATTGGAGCTGGATCATACAGCGCAGTAGCCACAGTAGTGCCCAACCTGCTGAAGTGTGTCAGACCTCCATCATGTGGCCGTGGTCACATATGTCCTTGTCCTGACCTATGGGCCACGCTGCACCTGTGGCTGGCCAGCCTTTACAGCCATTATCTAAACTCCAGAGCGATGCGTTATCAAACTGTGGGAAGAGGAAGCCGCAGAATCCCACTAAAACAACTCGGGATTAGAGGACCAGTACGCCTGAGCGAGACTCGGATTGCTACTGATGCGGAACGCTGAGAAAGACGCGGTGAATTCCGAGGGAGGAGGCCGTTTGGTGGGAAAGAGACGAGACCGTTTTCTTTACCTTGGGACCAAGACATTCGTTTCCCAGGGACGCTTTGTGTCGGGAGATGAGGGGAAAGAAAAACAACTTATGCCAACAACTGTTGTGTTAACTGGCCAATGGATGGGAAACAAGGGCAGCAGCTAGGGCCTTCTCCCAGCATCCCTTGCATCTAGACTGCGTCTGTTGATTGGTGCTGAGAGGACCGGCTAGAGTCCCTGGGAAGTTAGGGCGCGCTCTCTTTCCCAACAATTAGCGTCGGTACAAGAAAACAAGGCTGGCTAGTCAAAGAGACTTTGCATTTATTGTACGTGTGCGGAGAAGAAAGAGACGAGCTCAACTGGGTGTTTGAAGAACTGCGCTACAGGTCTTCATCATACAGTTTTGACTCAGAGTAAACTGAAGAGAGAACACATCAGTAGGATTTGTGCCAAAGCATTAAAATATACTGCTGTTTCACTGTTAGAATAAGGTTCTTATCAGAATGACTTTACCTATTAAGTCTCGATGTTTTACTTCTTTTACAGGTTCCAGACAGATTCCTGGAGGTTGCTGAAATTACTGTACATGAATTTTACAACGCCATTTCCACAGCCAAAGACACAGACCCGTCTTGGAAAAAGGCCATATACAAGGTGATCTGTAAACTGGACAGTGATGTCCCGGAAGAGTTCAAGACGTCTTCCTTTTTATAGGCTGAAGTAAAGAAAGAACAAGGTGAAGACAGTATTATTTCATCATTTCTTCTAGTGCATTTTAGTGAGATGAAATTTAGATGTTGGATAAAGAAATAATTTTGTCAATCTGTAAACACACACACACACACACACACACACACACACACACACACACACTTTAGAAAGTTAAGAAAACTATCTATAGTCTGAAATGTATGTTCTGCTTTTACCAAGAAGCAACTATTGTTACATTTTAATGCTCTCATGGTTTATTATATTGTTTATTGTCTAATTACATGATCTGCCTCAGCACATTTAGAGAATGATTGAGTTCATAGGTGTGCCAACGTGTTTACAAAGGTGTAATCATTCTTTTCATATTAGGATTCGTTTGAATCCATAGAGTAGCTAGGTTTAGATTGTTCATCTGGAAGAGAACTGTGGCAACTATTGTCAGTATGAGTTTGCTATGCTTTTATTTCCATTTCATTTCATAGCTGTGTGTTGTGTAAATGTATATGCGCTGCTAATTATTGTTGTATATTTAATAATGTTTTATAATTATGTTCTAACTATTGATAGAATCTTCATGTGAAAATAATGCAAGTGACTATCATGGGTTTTTATCATCATGCATAAAAGTTTGTCATGTAAAGTACAATCATTTTCAGATATTTCATATATGTCATAGACACTGTATTGGAGAGATTGGCAGAATTAAAGATGCACTAAATGATCTCATCAAAGTAGTGTCTTTTGTCTCCTATGGTAATAACCGCAACATTAACAAGCACATGCATGTGAAAATAAACCCTCGTCTTTTCAATTCATACAAGCACCAATATACACCAGGTAAATGTTTTATTTTTATTTGAAAATGATTGCAACTCTTCACTGAAAATAGTCCGGCCCAATTCAGAGCCCCTAAGGTGCCTCTAATCCATGTCCAACAGCCAGCTGTTAAACGTCCCGCAAACTAGGCTGCTCACATTGTTTGCTGAAGCCAATTCAAGTCAACTTTCTAAGGCCTGCATTCATTGTGTGGCCGGTGCGGATGCGAACAACTGCCATGTCTTAAAAACAGCCACAATGCATTCCCTCCTAATGACTAATGCCCGATGTGACCTCATATCGGAGTTCTGCCACCGAGGCAAAATTCCACAAACCCATTGACTCTTTCTTCCAGGCACCCACTCGAAGCGTGCTGATCACCTCACAAACACACACACACACACACACGTGCAGTGACATCACAAAACTCACACAGATGGACTACCTTTGATGCCTTTGACTTAATACAGACCAGAGGACTGCTGGAGCTAATTAACTGTGATAAATAAATGTCACTGTGAATCGTATATTTCATGGTAAATGAACAATATGAATCATATACGTTTTGAAGCACTCCATCCTCACCATCACCATTATCATTTGTACTTTTAGGAGAGGTAATATAATCCTGGCAACTTTCACAAACAGGGATCCATGGTGCCTTTAAAATACAGAATATAGACAGAAATGCATAGCACACAGTAGCTGGACCACTTTTTTTTATCAAAGTACAATGTTTCTTGTTAATGTGTTAGATTACATTGCCAATGTCCAAAACCAAACATTTAATTAATTGGAAAACCTGTCAGGCACCCAAGCACCAATTACATCAGAAATAATAACATTAAGGAAATTAAAACACTTGTTGGTTTGCTTCATGAGGAAGACTGGAGAAAATAAACCTCACTAATCTTTTAATAGATATTTATTTTCAATTAGATCAGTCTTCTTCAGTAAATTGATTTACATTCTCAACTCAATTAAAATGCCTCTGGTTGAACCAAAGTGATTTGTTCAAATTAATTTGTTGTGACATTTTCAGAACAAGGTAACTTCTGATATAACGAAAGAAAACAAAGAAAATACCCTCAATGGTTTAACTGCCTCAGGCTGACACAGCGTCAACTTGTACAGTACAACCTAAAATAGTGTTCTCTGTGAAAGAACCTCATATAAGACAAGACAGGTTTTGTAAAGAAGATGAAATGCAAAATAAAAAGCAACATGATTATAAACAAAAATAAAACACAAATGCCCAACTAAGCCAAAGTGCAGTGACTACGCAAACAGTGAAACTGAGAAAAATAACTTTAAAGTTGATCCAAAGTCCAGGAAAATAGGTCACATGTAGACAAGCAATGATGTGCTCAAGTATTGTATTATTATAATTGTTGTATATATCAACACTGACCATTCATTTGACCTATGACCCCTAAAATTGTAGTGCTTAGCCAATATGAAATAGCTAGTTCATTAACAAGATATAGGGTGGACGTGGAGAAAGAGGGGGGCAGGTGCTGGGTAATATAAAATGTATTTCCATTGTATTCAGACTATACAATAAAATATAACATAAATTCAGAAATGTAAAATCAATCAATGAAGCAATCAGGTTTTGAATTCGGCTATAAACATAATTGTTGAATAAAAATAAATGTACTACATTTCCTGTGTGGGCGGGGCTAACAGAACAGAATGTTTTGATTGATCAGTCATCTCACGTCATTAAGACGGTGATCCATTAACATACATGGCATTTCCAGTCAGTCAGCATCATACGAGTGTAGTTTCTGCTGCTGTCAACTTTATAATAATCAATCAATTCAACGTTGACACAGATTTCCAGTCATGTCAGCTGACAGCTGCCTCTTGCTGAATCTTCTAACATATTTTAGAAGACAGATCGCGGACTTCTGCAAATGACGACACTAGCGCTAACCAGCTAGCTAGGATAGCAAGCAAGTGAAAGTTTGAGCTGCGTTAGCTAGCCACGTTGTGCGACAATGGTCCCCATCAAGATGAATGAAGCGGACCCTGGGTATTTACATTTCACTGCAGGTGGTAGAGGCGCTATTACGTCGCAGGAAGTCGTAGTAACTGCAGCTCGAGCGGTGAAACCGAGGCAGAGTGCGGGAACTTCACATACTGCGGTCTGCCTTTGTTTTCTCTTGGATTTTGTAGTTACTGCAGTTTTCACAGACCTTTTTCTCT